>QAXD01000106.1:21026-43753 GCA_004335575.1 Haematococcus sp. NG2 | reverse complement strand
GACCGGCCCTCCCCTCCTCCCCCATCACCCACAGTTGTCGGCCCAAGCAACCTCTCGTATTCAGACCCCAACCCCACATACTACTTTAATGAAGCAATAGCTACGCCCAACACTGCCACTTGGAACGGAGACCCCCTGACAGACTGCACAGCCAGCCCACCTCTGGCCACTGGCCTCCAACTTGACCCGACCACATGCACCATATCCGGCAAGATTGTGGTTGACGTGTATGGGGGTCGACTGAACCCGGGCACTTCCACACACACGATCACTGCCAGCAATGCAGGTGGAACCACCACCACCTCCATCACCATCACATACCCATGCCTGAGCAGCAGTGCTGCTGCACAGCTCGCGTACTGCCAGTCCTTTGGCACAAACCTCGTCGCCAACGGCAACTTTGAGGCGTCCTCAGGCACCTCCTGCAACGGAGGTCCATGCCCCGACTGTTGGGACATCCCCTCTGCACCCACATGCAACAGTACTGCACCGAACTGCATCTACACGACCACCGGCGGCCAGTGCAACACTGGGGTTGGGCCGCAAACCCTTGCCTGGGTCAACACAACATCAGCTGGTTACTGTGATCCAGCAGCCATGGTGTTCTCATGCCCCTTGGGCGACACGGATGTGATGAGCCAGACGATCCACGGCCTGACAGTTGGAAGTTTTTACCGCCTTTTCATGATGGTCAACCCCAACGCAGCAACCACCATGCAGCTGCGGGTGACCTTCACAGCAGCTGATTCCGGCATCCTGAACGAGATCGACTTTCGCTACATCCTACCGTTGCCCTCCTTCTTTCTCAACGATATCAACCAGCTTGGACTAGTGTTTTTGGGCGGCACGGCCCCCTCCTGCTACTTGCCTTTCTCCTGGAGCTTTGTGGCACGTGCAACCTCTGGAACCTTGTCCCTTGCTGGCTCAGGTGTTGGCAATAGTGTGTACATGGACCAGGTATGGATGTTCTTGAATGGGCTCGATTGAGACTTTAGCCATGAGCGGCAGCGTGTATGTGGACCAGGTATGGCTGTACGTGAATGGGCTCGATTGAGAGCCACATAAGGGCTGGTGCCGCTCTGCTGGCGCTTGTGCCCCCACCTGCCCACATCAGGCCCAGGCTTGCATCACTCCCAACATCTGGCCCCATCAGTGCTGGATGCTGCACTGTGCAGTGCATGCAGTCGATTCATGCAGTACTACATAAGATAGTTATGGGTGCAGCGTGTGCCTGTGAGCTGCTGCTCAGCTGAGCAGCAAGCCGCATGGGATTGATTTACCTACTTGTTGGGTTATGCGTGCTTCATTCATATGCTGGGTGGTGCATAAAGAACACAATGGGGACATTCCAGGCACTGGACAGTTAATTGGCTGACACGCGCTGCAGTGTACGTGTGCACATGCGTGTGTGTATGTGTTGTGCCGCCAGGGTTTAACAGGCAAGGATCAGTGGCCCAGCACAGCCTGCAACATCTGTTGACAGGCATGTGCTTCAAGGTGGGCTGAATGAGCAGGTCGATTGGCACCTGCATACCAGATGAACACGGTGTACAATTAGGGCCATGCAAGGTAATACGGTACCAGGTTGGCGCATTGAAAACTTGATCAGCTGCTACAATGGCCTGTTGTGGAATGTTGCGTGGACGCATGCCAGGTTTAAGGCAGCAGGCAATACCCGGCTGCATGCTGTGATGCTGCTGTGCTGTGGAAGTACGTAAGGGACAGTGCAATGCAGTCCTTAACATTCCATTCTCTATTGATGCTGAGGTTGACAGAAGAACACAGTATTGTCAGGGGGATCTTTCAGCTTCCTCTCTTCCTGTGGTATGGACACTAGTCCTCTGCTGTTCCGTTGAGCTTTTCCATTTCCTTTGTTGCTCGGGGTTGCAGGCGGTACCCACTCCTCGCTTTCTCCCCCAGTGTCACGACCTTCATTCATTGAGGGAGGGCATGGATTGTGCGCTGGTGAAGAACCATCATCCTTGCAGTGGGGTTTCTGTGGCTGTGTGTCAGGAGGTTGCTGAACAGCGCCCATGTGGTGTGCATGTGTTGCTGCCTTGGTTCCCCTTGATAATTTTTAACCGAAGAAACCGCTGTGCTGCGCACCCACGCAGCTGTGCAGTGTGAATGAAGCACTACCATGGCCTGTGAACACATAAGGCTGAATACAATACATTGTGTGGCTGAACAACAAACGTGTGGCTGCAATCAATGCACGTGCATGCGGCTTACGTGCGGGAGGTTGCACCACCACCTTCCTTCTTCCTTGCTTGCAATGTTTTGGAAGGTCACGCCTGTGACTGGCTGAAGTCTTCTGTAACATGAACATGAACATGATACAACCAAAACCTAGCCCTCAAACCCTAACTTGAACCCCCGAACCGCCAGTTCCATCATGCAGCCACAACTGGATGTGTACATCACGCTCACGGTCGCAGGATCACGGTCACGGGATCACGGGATCACGATCACAGGGTTAGGATAACGGGATCATGATCACGGTCACACGATCACGATCACGGGATCACAGTCACGAAATCACGGCGTCACGATCACACGAGGCTGCCGTTGCGTGCCCCGTTCGATGAGGCAGCCCCTCGTGCCCGCAGCGCCCCCGTCGCCCCGCACCCGTTTGCCTCGCCCCCCGAGCACCCCACAGCACCTGCCACACATCCCTCACACGTGTTGCCCCCTGTGGTTGTTGCGTCTGCGCGCGCTTGTGTGGCTGTGGCTGCTGCCTTGCTGGACTCCCTGTACTTGGCCACAGCATACCTGCGCAGCACGAGCATGGGGGCAGAGGCTGTTAGGGTAAGATAATATAAGCGTTTGATTACTTTGATAGTGTCAGGGTCAGAGACCCTCAGGGTAAGATAGCTCATGACCAGCCGCGTCCGGTATGGTATTGGTAGGCCAAATGGGGTTTGCATAGTTCTGCTGACCCCTGGCCAGCAGTTGCAATTGGGTCTGGTGGACCTCTGCCAAGACTGCGTAGTACTGCTTACCCCTGGCTAGCACTCTGTACAACCTAGTCATATCCCTGGCCACTTCCTGCATAGTGTGCGTGTAATGGGCACTGTCACTGCTGCTGCCACTGCCACTGCTGCTGCCGCTGCCACTGGTGCTGCTGCCCTTGTCACAGTGCCACTGCTGCTGCTTCTGGTGTTGTTGCTACCGCTACTGCCACTGTCACAGCGCCACTGTCACTGCTGCTGCCATGGCCACTGCCACTGTTGCTGCCATGGTTGCTGCTACCGCCACTGCTACTGTCACTGCCACCACTACTGCTGCCGCTGCTACTGCCAACGCCGCTGCCACTGTCACAGCGCCACTGTCACTGCCGCTGCCGCTGCCACTGCTTCTGTCACTGCTACTACGCCCGCCACTACCGCATCACGGGCAACCCTGGAAAAAATCACACGATGGGATGGACGCGCACACAACGTAAGTGTAACAACCTCTACCCTCTACAACGTGGCCACTCACCACACGCCCCCCGCACAGTTCATCGCGATGCCGATCACGTTGAGGGGGCTGATGTGGGGCCCCACACCGCCCATGAGGAAGAAGCCCAGGACCACTGCGATGAGCCCCTTGAGCACGCCCACCACTGCGTGTGAGATGCGTGGGTGCCGCGTGGGTGATGCGTGGGTGTCGCGTGTGTGATGTGTGGGTGTCACGTGTGTGATGCGTGGGTGTCGCGTGTGTGATGCGTGGGTGTCACGTGTGTGACGCGTGGGTGTCACGGTGTGATGCGTGGGTGTCGCGTGTGTGATGCGTGGGTGTCGCGTGTGTGATGCGTGGGTGTCACGTGTGTGATGCGTGGGTGTCACGGTGTGATGCGTGGGTGTCACGTGTGTGACGCGTGGGTGTCACGTGTGTGATACGTGGGTGTCGCGTGGGTGATACGTGCGTGTCGCGTGTTGCTCCAGATTCGTATCTTGGGTACGCCCTACTATGTGCCATATAACTTTTAGGCACTCGTTACAGTGGGTGCACGCGTGTGGTGCATCATCACTCAAATAAGTAGACAAAGCGACGCCCACTGACAGGGTGCTTAGGGCTCAGGGTTGTGGTGCAGGTGCTACAGGGTTAAGGGTTGGGTTTGTAGGGGGTTCAGGGGTAAGGGCTGGGACGTAGGGGGCTCAGTGCTTAGGGTTGGGATGTAGGAGGTTCAGTGTCTAGGGTAGAGATGGAGAGGCTCTAGGGGGTTTAGGGTTTAGGGTTTGGTGTCCAGGGTTTAGGGTTGGGTTTGGTGTCCAGGGTTTAGGGTTTCAGGGTCCAGGGTTTAGAGTGCAGGGCACACCTGTGGTGGTGAGTGCCGAGTTGGTCTGTGTGCAGACCACCAGGGACCCGGTGAGGGCCCATTCCATGAGCAGGATGGCTACCAACCAGCTTCCTAGCCCAACCTGCCCCAGCTGCTCCAGCTGGGCCGTGACAGAGGCTCGGGCCAGCTGCAGCTGCCCGGAAGCTGCCGCGTACCCCAGCACCAGCGGTACACATGTGAGCGAGGCGTACTGCATCGTTTCTGCCGCGGCTGACAGCGCGCGCTTGAGGCCGGGGGGCAGTACAGGCGGGGCGCAGCAGTAGCGTGCCGCGCCGTACCGCGCTACTGCCGCGCTGCTACTGCCGCCGGCCGCGCTACTGCCGGCGGTTTCGTGGGGAGCAGCGTGGGGAGGGGAGGCACGTGGCGGGGACTGGGACAGCCAACTGGCAAGGGAGGGACCTGGCAGTAGCGAGGAGTTGCTTGACTGCACTGACCCCTCCTCCCCTGCTGTGGATGGATCCAGCAGTGGGGTCCGTTCATCTACCACATGTGGCCCCTTCGTCTGCCATGCAGCAGCCGCCGCAGGGAGTGAGGGGGCCATGGTCACACCGCCATCCGTGCCGCTGCCGGGACCCTTTGTACTGCTGCCACCCTGCACGTCTGTCTGACCAGCGGTACAGTCTGTACTGCTGGGTGTGACGTACTCCGCCAGCAAGATGTACGTGGCCTGCGTCCGAGGCACGCATGTCAGACCCAGTCAAACCCAAGTCCAACCTTTGCATCTCACACACAGATGCCACTGTGGGTGACATTCATGGCCACCCACAGTGTGAGATAGGTAGTGAGCCGACTCGAGGGCTGCCTTCCCTTACTCAGCCACACCGCAGCTGCCCGCATTCAACCGTGCTAAGCTGTGTAATGATGACACCGATGGCGCCGATGGTATGCTACTGCCTTGCACCTTGCCGCTGTTATGTTGAGTTACAGCCTTTCACCAAACAAGCGCGTCGGTGAGCATGCAGGGGGGGTTCAGTCACTCCTGCGCACCACATTGCGCACCTGTAGCGCGGTGCACAGCAGCGCCAAGCTGTAGGTGCGCAGCTCAAAGGCAAGGTCCCCGTAGCCCGCTACGATGCAGCCGCCCACCACAACGGCCACACTGCCTGCCACCTGTGGGGATGGCAGCTGACGCTCAATCACAACCTTGGCGCCCATCACCATCATGGGCGTCAGACGTTTCAGCGTGTTGTACCTGCGGCGGTGCAGTACAACGGTACATGAGCGGTACAACAGCGGTACAACAGGGGTACAACAGCGGTTCATAAGCAGTACAGCAGCGGTACAACAGCGGTACATCAGCACCACGACAGCACCACAACAGCAGTACATCAGCAAAGTCCCTGAGCATGGAACACCACAGACACGCACACCCACGACCTGCTTGCCTAGCCTGAGCAGTGGCAGGCAGTGCGCACCTAGTTCTGCTGTCTATCTGATGCAACACACATCCAACCCACCCAGCCGGACTCACACCCGCATAATTACGCACGCGCACAACACGTTTCTCTTGCCCTTCGTCCACCCAGCGCAATGGAGTTTAGGGTCCCCATGCACTAGGGTTCAGGGTTAGGGCCTAGGGTGTAGGTTTCAACACCCTAAACCCTAAAGCGCACATGGGCACGTTGAGGACCGCCAGAGCGCGCAGCACCAGTGCTGCATGGGCGCCATAGGACAAGGAGAGAGGGGCCAGCGCTCGCATCCTGCACCAACACCCCAAGCAGGAAAAGCAAGTTGTTGATTTTGTTCAAAAATACGTGCTAAGCTGGCGTGTAGTTGCTGTTGTTATAGTTATTTTACCGCAAGCCGCAGGTCATTCAAGGGCTTCCAGATGGCAATCCGACAGCAGGTAACAGTCCAGTGCCTTTTTGGAGGCACGTCTACGAGACCTGTAGGGTTTACAGTTTTGGTTGAGGGTTGAGGGCTTAGGATGCAGGATGCAGGGTGCAGGGTGCATTCATTTTCACTGTAGGGTTGAGGGTTGAGGGTTTGGATAACAATGTTTGACTCACCTTGACCAGGACATGGGGGCGAACTCAACCACTCCCCACGCTCTTGCACCAGTGACCAGCAGCGTCATTACAACCAGCTGCATGTATGGTTAGCGCGCAGGCAATCAAAATACAAGGATGCAAGATAGCAATGCAGGGCGCAAGCGAGCACAGCAAACAAGAGGCTGCCAGGGTAGCTACACTCATGATGAGAGATAGTTGGAAAAATGAGATGCTGGTTATGAGGCTTATAACAATTTGTGTGCCACTATGCACATAGTGCAGCTGCTGCTTCATACTGTGCGGTTGTTGGGGTGGGGCCTGTAGCCGCATGACATACAGTCAGTCAGGAAAGTGGAACATGCCCCACATGGGCGCACATGGGTGCGCATGGGCGTGCATGGGGGCACATGGGCGCGAATGAGCGCACATGGGACATCACAATGGGATTGTCACCTGTGACGCCAGGACTGCATCTGGGCAGCCAGGCATCAGACGCATCGCCATCTTGGTGACGAAGTTTGCTGCCACTGAGATGAACGCGTCTGTAGACAACATGCAAGCTGAGGGTTTAGCCGTGTGATAGTGATGATGCAAGCTTAGCCATGCGTGTGTACGTACAAAGTGTAAGTAAACCCTGAACCTTAACCCTGTACCTTGTGGCAGTTGCATCACTAAGGTAACAATGCGCGTCATGTGCCCATGACCTGAAGACACAGCACCGGCTGCACCGCATGGGCCTGCCCACATATCTATGCTCCTTGTCCCATACCCTGCTGGGTGGGACGGGTACGTGGCTGCATGGGTGCTGCAGCTGCATATAGCTGCCTACATGGCGCGCATGCAAGCTCGTCACTCACATGCGCTTGCAGTGCACAGCCCCAGCCACATTCCACCAGCTGAGTTGGAAGGCATGGAAAATGTTGCAGTTCTTGCTTGCACGGATGGCCAGGCGCCTGGTCAGCTGACCGTGCTGTAGCTGTTGGATCAGCGGGCTACATTTGGTCCTCGGTCAGTATGACGTATCCTTTCATAAACAATGTTCCACACCTGGTCGCCAAGATCCAGTGCGCGACGTCACAGCTCCCAATTTTTCTTTCCAATGACCCGTGTGTCTGAACTGTGACCTCTTTTCCTGCGCACTTGCTGGCCAGGCTGCAGTGGTGAATTGTTGTGTGGATAGCATACCGATATACCCGTGCGCTTGGTTGAAAGCTTCTAATCGACCTTCTAAAGCTTACTCAGCACTTACACCATCCGTACTGGGGCGCCGGCAACCGGCTGGTTTCAATCCTTGGCTCTACTGCCTACCCAGAAGCTCTCTTAGGCGTGCAGGCTTGCAGCAACCATGGACATGGAGTCGATGGAGCATATGGCGAGCATGGGTTTGAGCCTGGATTACGTGAAGAGCGTGGTGAATATGGGCGACCTGCAGCACGATTTTGGCTGTATTGGCGACGCCTGCGAGCCCTACATTGAGGCATTCATGCACCATCCCAACTGGGCGTGCAACGGCGAGCCTCAGCTCAGGCCAGGTATGCGTGTCTATTGCATTTTGGGCATGGCGCACTGGCCAGGAATCCGCCTGTTTTTGGACCAAATCCTGTGCGGCTTTTCTTTGCGCCAGGTGGTTCCAAGCTGGGTCACGCAATCCCGGTAAGTTGTGCAATTTGCAATGTGCAATTGGCTCAATTGGCGCCATCGGCTCGTCACCCTGCACTAAGTCCATTGTACCCTACTGGCATGCAGGGTGTAATCTTTCTCGTCTGGGGCCTACACACGATGCTGGGATGTTTCCGGGCTTATTTTGAGGCTGAGTGCAGGCAAGTCGGAAATGGCTGTGATGAGGTGGCGCGGTGACTAAGGCGGGAACTTTAGGGCAGCAGCACCAGCGGGACGCTGCTTGTGGTACAGCAATGTGACTGCCACCAGATGGCAGGGGGGAGTTCGGAATGGTGTCTGTCAACGTTGGAGCTCACCTGTCATGAGCATGACACGCTGTCCAAATCGCACCATGGGCTGCGCCATGGCCTGCCAGCCAGCCGTTTGCATCCCCACCACCCCACTCGGGCGCGTCATGTTCACCGCAGGAATGAGCGCTACACCTCACGTGCCTGGTGGCGCGTGCTGTGGCTGCCACGCCACTGGCCCTTGGAGCCCATTCTCAAGGTGCTCCTGGTGCCCCTGGCCATCGCGTCTGAGCTGTACTTCGCACACACCACCGGGTACAGGTGAGGCAGTACTGTGCACATCATATATATTAATGAATTATATATACCGCCAGCTGTAGCCTACAGGTAAGCAGTACTTCGCACATACCACCGGCTCTTGGGGAGGCAGGCTGCCGGCACTTGTGTGTGCCTGCCTCAGGATGGGGTTGAGCCATCTTAACCAAACAAACCAGGAGCGAAGCACCCCAGAAAGCACCCCTGAGTCTTGAGGCGCATTTGCAAGGTACACGGTACTGCTCGGGCATCACATGGTTGATGTACGGGTGAGGTACCCGTGACCTCACGAACGAGTGTGTGAGGTGCCGAGACAACCACCACTACAGAGCGCAGCATCTGTCAGGCTCCGGAAAGCAGCGGCCAGCGGACAGCTAACATATGTTGCAGTTATGTTGCAGTTATGTTAGCGCTGCAAAGCGCAGCATCTGTCAGGCTCCGGCAAGCAGCGGCCAGCTGACATATTATGCACAGAGCAGCCCCAGCCACCCACTCCACTCTTGTCCATTCCCACCTACTTTGTCGAGCCATGCACCAAGCACCATGCACCATGCACCTTAGACCTGCCCCCCTGGTACCACACCAGCTGCACAGCACTGAACACTGCTCACCCACGCCCTGCCTCACCTGCTCAGACCCCCGTACTGCACACCCCACGTGTAACGCACACCCCACGTGTAACGCACAACCCCCCTGTACTGCACACCCCACGTGTACTGCCGTGCGCTGTACTGCCCCACAGGAACCTCATCTGCGGCCCTGGGTCGAAGCGCGAGGGCCACCTGGTGGGCAACCACATGAATAACTGGCAGCATGCAGCCATGTACCCTGCGTTTTTCATCTCAGGAATCGTGGACCTCATCGGCCTCTATGTGGACCTGCCCGCCTCCACAGGCCAGGTGTGTGGCTATTTTGTGGCTGCTGTAATGGCTGCTGGGCAGCCCCGCGCTCTGGCGCGCAAAGGGATGCGAACGGGTGTGCGTGGATGCGAACGGGTGTGCATGGATGCGAATGGTTGCGAAGGGATGCGGATGGTAGCGAAGGGATGCGAGCGATGGCAGGAGCGGCAGCACAGCAGGCTGACCGGCAACGTGCGCAGAACACAATGCATTGCGGCTCGCTGCAGGGAGGCAGGAGCGGCAGCAAAGCAGACAAACCAGCACCCAGTCGACCACCAGCCACCCAGAATGCAGGAACATCTGTGAATCGCTGGGTTATTAGTAAGAACCAGCCAACCACCAATCCCAAGCAGCACCCTAGCTACACTGCCCACGCCTTGCAACGTTGCAACTAATTGCGGTGCGCATACCCCTGCCTGACCACTGCAGGTGTTCCTGGGCTTGGGGTACACCATTGAGGCGATGCTGATGGGCCTGCACAAGAAGCACACGCCGCTGGACGTGGTGCTGCACGAGCTGCTGTTCTATGCCATGGGTGCCAACGCAGTTGCCCTCTTTGCTGAGGTGTGCACAGTGGGGTTTTAGGGGCTAGGGTTTGGGTTTTAGGGTTCAGAGGCAGCAGGGGAGGGCCAGCATGAGGTCGTTGTAGGCAGGCTAGCAGCTGCATGTCATGGGGAATAGAGCGGGGATGAACAGAACTTTGGGGGACGGTGGGGAATGAACAGACTGTGAGAAATGAAGGGACAGTGGGAGAATGAAAGGACTGTGGGAAATGAACGGACTGTGGGAAGTGGGACAGGCTGCCAGATAGAGATCCTGGGCGTGCAGCAGCTCATGGTGCACTCCTGCTGATGATCCTGTACCGCTGTACCATGTACTGCTGTACCGCCGTGTATCGCTGAACCGCCATGTACCGCCTGGGCTCTGCTGCGCACACTCCGCAGGCCATCCGCCCGCACGCCTTCATGGCATCCGCGTCCCGTGTCGCGACCAACCTGCTGCAAGCAGCCTGGTTCTTCGCAGCCACGCGCATCGGGTTTGAGGGTGGGTGGGGGCTGCAGCTGTCAGCTGTGATGCCTGGGTTTGGGGTTTTGGGGGTTCAGGGTTTTAGGTTTAGGGTTCTTAGCAGCCATGCGCATCGGGTTTGAGGGTGGGTGGGGGCTGGAGCTGCCAGCTGTGATGTCTGGGTTTGTCATCAGTGATGACAATGTTCACCCCAAGGGTACCCCAAGGGTATTTCGGTTTAGGGTGTGAGGTTTTGAAGACCGCTGTTATGTCCGTGTTGATGGGGGTTGTGGCGGTTGGAGCTCGTAGCCTTTGTGGGATTTGAGGCGAGGGTGTTGGCCAGGGCGTAGGCCAGCCCTGGAGACCTCTGCGGGTTGACCACACCCTGTTCACCTTGTGTTCTCGCATGAGCGTCATGGGCCATGCATGCATGTCTGTTTGAGCCATGCATGCCACAGTTATCTGGGCCATGAATGCCATGTCTATTTGGGCCATGCATGCGAGTCTTCATGGGCTCCTGTGGGCCATACCACATGTGACGTTGAAGTGCATGACCAGAACAAACCATTCAACTTGCCACCTGTTAGGGTGGGACGCTGGTGCCTCACTTCAGCAACCCTACAACCCTTTACCCTGGAACCCTAAAAACCCTGAAACCCTGAACCCTGAAACCCTGAGCCCTGAAATCCTGAGCCCTGGAACCTGTCCTTGTGTCCGCTGCTTTCCACAGGTCGCCCAGCATGGAACCCCACGTGGCTCAACCCCGATGACGATCTGCTTCCTGCGATGGCCACGCCCATTCTGTTTGTGCGCCTCACCCTCACTGTCGTCAGCTGCCTGTTCCTGGTGTGGCTCATCATGTACTACATCTACCGGCCTGATCTGGCACGCGCCACACGCGCCGCGTCAAAGGTGTGTTGCCCGTTTTGGCTGGTTGTGGAGGGGCCGGGATCTGGGCCAAGTGCGGGAGTGTGTGCGTGTGTTGCAGGCTGTTGCAGGGTGATGCAGGCTGATGTGCTGCAGCATCAGCCTGCTTACCAGGAGTAGTAGCAGGACTTGGGCCGGGGGAGTGGGTTTGTGGCACCTGTGGGTCCGCTGCCATCCGAATGTGTGTTTGTTTGGTCGTTGGAACATGCAGCTGTTGGGCATCACAGCAACACCCCTGACCTCGGCCTCACACACGACTGCAACCTCCACGCTCACAGTCAGACCCGACCCCACTTTAGTCAAGCCTGACCTGATCCGGTGCTCCTGGCCAACCTGCCCTGTACTGCCCTGCATGACCTGTACTGCCCTGTACTGCCTGCAGGTGGGCGGTACGTACGAGTCTGAGGAGGAGGCGGCAATGGCCACGGCCGCTCAGCACCGGCGTGACACGTGTGATGAGCAGTACGGGCTGCTGGGCACTGTGGTGTCGCTGGTCACACTGCTGGCAGTGGTGGTTCTCATCCCCATTCTCATCACTGCTGCCCGCCACAACCTTTAAGGCGCGGACGCTTGGGCCATGCATGCACGGGGATGAATGGATGGGGCGTCTGGGGCATCTGAATAGATGGCAGGGCTGCATATGGAGGGGCGAGCCAAGATGGCAAGAGGCGAGCCAAGATGCAAGAGGCGAGTCAAGATGCAAGGGGCGAGCCAAGATGGCACAGGGCGAGCGAAGACCGCCGGACACTGGCGCAGTCTTGTCCAGGCGGGGGGCCGACCTGACCAGGTGTACGCAGGGCAGATGGGACTGGGTGCCATCCCTGTGTGCATCATCAGGGCTGAGGCAGGGCAGCACGCAACGTTTGTGGAGTGCATCCCCCGCCACCTGCATATCTGCTTCTTTTGCTGCTGGCCAGCTGCTTGGGGCGCAGCTGCTTGGTGCAGTGTAGAGACGTGTGAGAGGGTGATGTGTGCTGTGGCTCCTGAGTGCGCATTGGTGATTTGGTGTGGCACGCAATTGTACAGGGGGTTGGTGGGCTTATCCATGCACATTTTATTGACATAAAGTCCCTTTGGCCGGCTGCGGGCGCTGGTGTGCCCTGCGCGCTTGCTCTATTAGCATCTTGTACGCGACCTTCAAATAGTGCCGGGCACAAATACGTTTTGGTGGCAGCAGGCCCGCATATGGATGCGGCTGCGGCTGTGCTGTTTGTGTCCGTGGGATTCCTTCATCTGCATTCATATGTTGAAGGCGCGCGGCACGCTGAGAGGTGCCCCGTGGCTGTGGCTGCATCGGGTGGCTGTGTTGCTGATGGCAAGCATTAACGATGTGGATTGCCAGCAAAGGAGGGGGGAGCATACGTTCGCGCACGTTCATGCTCATTCCCAACGGATGACACAGCAGGAGTGCACAGCATTGAAGGGCTCTATCCCATAGGCGGTGTGCTCCCTGAACAGGCATTGCTTGGTCAGGAGAACACATGGAAGGTTCGGACCCACGTTCTGCTTCCAGTGTGCACGCGGCGTTGCAACTGGCTTCGTGCAGCAGGAATGCGGCTCTTAGGCTGCTTCCATCTATGCATGGAGGCGGTGATAGTGGGTGCGTGCGAGGCACGGCTCTTTCTAGGACCACATGCATCTAGCCAGAGGCTTGCGATACACCGGCTAAGAGCCAGCTAAGAGCCATGCTTGTGAGGGGCCAATGAGCAATGGGTTGAGGTCGAAGGGCAGCTCGTGGAGGCTGAGCCAAAGGATTGGTGACTGCCGGGTGGTTGGCCATGTGGGGTGGGTCACGATTGGCCACGGGGTATGAGGCCACGGGGTATAAGGCCACAGGGTATAAAGGGACGAGGGGGATATGGCCGCGACCGGTATGGTTGGTAGGGAGCAGTTGTGCGACAAAAGGGAGGGCAGGGGGCGGGGTGTTGCTGCAGGCGCGTGCGTATTTGGGGGAGATACCAACGGTGTGCAGAGCTTCTTTGTCAGTGGCGCGGATGGCGTGCGGCTTGTGTGCCCTATCCCAAGGCATCATGCAACCATGCATGCCATTGCTTAGGGAGGCGGCCGTTTGTTGGATGCTCACTGCTGCGATTGGCACTAAGTGTGCGGTGGTACGTTTTGGTGCAAGGCCACTGGAGAGGGAGGCGAGCAAATGCAGCAAGTGGGTGTGGCGGTGTGAAGTGTAGTGGATCGAAAACACCACATACAATATCTGAATGGCTCGTGTAATGGCACCTGCAACAATTTCCCACGTGTGTTGTGCAAGGTGCAGCTCACATCTGCTAGCTCTTCATCAGGGGGTCGGTCATGCTGGTTGACAGGCGTGTGGCTGGGCACCTGCAGAACAGCTCACCCAGATCATGCAGCGCCACAAGCAGGCCCATGTCAACATACAGAAGAAGGTACAGAAGTGGCTGGCAGCTCGCTTGGCAGCTTGGGCTTGCAGCACACCGCCACATCACCACAACCACGCACACCTCACAGCTTTTGAAAACCCCTGCATCTGACGCGATTGAAGCAAGCAGATGTTTGCACCACCGTGAACACAGGTCAACGCAGCTTGCGGCAGCGGCCTTGCAGGACACGAATTCAGACCACATCCTCTCAAATTTTACTGCTTGTTACAAGAAGAGACTACAATGCAGGGGGCCCTGAACCTGCGAAGGGCTTCGGCTGCATTGGCTAGCACCTCATCACCCAGCGTTGTGTCTACCCCATTGAGAGCCAGCAAATTTGCCAGTGCCGTGCAGTGTCCAGCATTGCGTCCATATCAAATTGGAGCGGGGCTAGGCCGGGGGCCTGTACAGAGCTTGCACCCCGTGCCTGTGCGTGCTCAGCCCCAAAGCCGAGTGGAGACAGTTCAGGTAAGGGATCAACAGTCATCAATTGCGCCTCCCCCGTGATGGTGCCTTGTGTGGTGCATGGAGGTTCAGCCATGCAGAATCATGGCCCATGTGCTGCGTGTGTCATAGGTGCACGACAGCTGCTCATTGTGACGGTGCATACATCATCAGCATGTTGAACCGCTCCCGCAGAGTGCAAGGCAGGAGGAGCGTGCGACGAGCACGTCGGGGCGGGAACAACGGGAACAGGAAAAGGAGCTGGAGGTGCTGAACGAGCTTCCTGCGAAGGAGCAGCGCTACGAATGGCTGGCGGCGTGGGTGGGGTCGGCTGTGGCGTTCGGCGTGGGGATATGGCAGATCGAGGGCCCTCAAAAGGCTCAGGAGTAAGTGTTTCGTGCGTGGGCGGGGGATGGCGGCAGAGGGATGTGAGGTCAGCATCCATGCTACACTTGCACAGCACCCGGGCAGCTGCTGGATGCATTGCTGGTTACCACCGACAAAGCGTTGCTGCAGGGTGCAGTGTACCCGTACTGTTCCCGCATACCTTGTTGGCACGGGCAGCTTGAGCGAAAACCATGGTGTACTGCACTCGGAAGAGCAGTGCCGCACATGCTGACATGGCTGCACTTGTCTGGTGTGAACGTCAGGCAGTCCAGTGCAAGCCATAACAAGCACTCTACACCCAATCACTCATGTGCACGGCTCATTGGCGTCCTGTGCCCACGCAGGTTCTTTGCTGGGTATCTTCTAGAACAGAGCTTATCCGTAGACAACCTGTTCGTCTTCATTCTGGTGTTCAACTACTTCAAAACCCCCGCGGCTGCGCAAAACAAGGTACGGGCCTGTAGCTTCTGCTGCACGACAACACGTGGGGGCCTGGGGCTCTTGGGCGGTGCTTGAACAATTCGGGCTGGTGTACGGCTCAACCATGTTAAATTGTGTTTAAAAAGCGCCATGATTGTAACTATAATTATGCGGCTCAACCATACCAAGCCATACTCAACCATACCATACTGCCACCCAGCACAGTACCGTTCAAGCCTGAATGCCGTGTCCAACAGGTTCCCTGCCATGCACCTCCTTGTTCCATTCATTTGTGTCATTCACTTGCCTCACCCACTGCATGTGTCTCATTGATCGCCCTCGTTCATCCGTCTCATTCACTTGGTTCACACCGCATTTGGTTCACACTGCATACAGCATAGGCTCACATGGCCCACGCATGTGTTTGCGCGGCGCAGGTGCTTGTGTGGGGTATTGCATCAGCAGCGGTCCTGAGAGCCATCTTCATCATCTCAGGCGTGGAGCTCATTCAGGCACGTGGTGGCACACATTATGCACACATGCAGCATCTTTTGCGCTCCAAGTGGCACACTTCAGCCAAACATGCAGCATCTTTTGCGCTTCAAGTGGCACACATCATCCATGCTCCAGTGGCACACATCCAGACAAACATGCAGCATCATTTGTTGATTTGTGCAAGATGATCCAGTTTGCGTGACTTCAGCTGGTTGGCTCACGCCGGCTGTTGGGTGGGCAGCACCCTATGAAGAGGGCTCAGATGTTGAACATGGGGCCAGGAGTTGGCATGGGGGAAGCATCGGATGTGGACAGCTGCTCATGGGCTTGGCGATGCACTGTCGTTCACCATCAAGCACCTGCACACATGAGCAAGGAACTGTGCTGCTCTTGCAGCAGTTTGGCTGGGTTCCACCCAACACATTGCATGCTAGCTGCTGAGCTGCTAAGAGCCCTGTTGCATGCTTCTTGCTTGGGTCCTACCCGCAGGTTTTCCAGCCGCTGCTCGCTGTATTTGCGGGCATCCTCATTTTCTCATCCTACAAGCTATTAGCATCAAAGGTAGGATCCTCATTTTCTCTTCCTGCAAGCTATTAGCAGTTGAGGTAGTGGGGCAGGCAGGTGGTGCTGCGACTGCTCACAGGCCACTTGCTTGGCACTGGGCGAGCTGCTTGCCTTGACTTGTTGCAGTATTCCCGTCGCCCGAGGTGCTGCGAATCCTCCACAGCGGGTCAGCAGCGTAGGGATCCAGACCACATATGCATGCTGTCATTGTTCTGTTGCATCAACACCCTCTGGATTGAGTTCTTGATTGGGGAAAGAAGAGAAAAGACAAGAAAAGTGGATGATGCCCCTGGCGCTGCAGGACGATGAGGAGGAAGAAGAGGACTTGAGTGAGAATGCAGTGGTCAAGTTCTGCAAGAAGGTGGGCACCTGTGCCGCTGTGCTGGATGTAGTTACAACTGAAAGTACCGTATTTAGATAGATACCGTATGTGGACCGCAACAGAGGCAGCAGCGGCAGTGGTATTGGTCTTGAGGCAGTGATGCTGGGGCGCAGCAAACAACGCAGCCCTTGGATGTTGATTGACCTATTGTTGCCCTGAGTTAACACGCTGTGTTGATCTTGAGATCTTGACAGGGCCGTCTGCTGGACCAGTAAGACCTTAGCCTGTCCTGACACACACACCTCATCCCCTGTATGTGCCTTGTGTGTGCCTCTGACTGTGCGCGCAGTTCATCAAGGCATCTGACACATACGACGGCGATAAGTTCTGGACCAAGGCAGCAGATGGGTCGACAGTGGCCACGCCGCTGCTACTGGCGCTAGCGGTGGTGGAGCTGTCGGATGTCATTTTTGCGGTGGGTGGTTTGCCTGGTTGGTTGGTTGGTTTGGTTGCCGGATGGGTGGATGGGCCATTGGGTTGGTTTTAGTTTGGGTTTTAGTGTTTTGGGGAGTTTTGGTTGGTTGTTGGTTGGTTGGCTGCCTGGCTGATGGTTGCATGCATGTTTGCTGGGGGCGTGTTGCGTACAGGATTTGGCGTATTGGGCTCTGGTTTAGGGGTTTTACTGGTGGTGGCAATCCCTTGAGGTGTCATTGCAGCCATGGACACCAACCGAGCATTGCTTGATTGCTTCATGAGCAGTTTGACGGAGCCTGACGCATGCAGACATGCACGACGTGTGTTCACAGAATGCACAAATGCACGACGTGTGTCCACAGATTGACTCCATCCCCGCCGTGTTTGGCGTCACCTTGGACCCCTTCATCATCTACACCTCCAACATCTTTGCCATCCTTTCTCTGCGGTCCCTGTACACCTTCGTGTCCAGGTGCGGCAAACCTGGTCTGTCTCTTGTCTGACGCGTCTCGCCCGGTGTGCCCCACCTGCCATGTTACTGCTGCTATCCTGGACCCTTACGCCTGAACCCCCCCACCCCCACCCCGCCGCTTGCCCCGCAACACACACAGTGCCACACTGGCACAGTAAGCTCGTTGCCGCACTGCAACCTGCCCTCCCGCTGCTCCCTCACACTTTCCCCTGTGTCAACTCACTCATTTCTTCATTCACACACTCACTCACCGAACACTCACTCATCCACTCACTGCACGCAGTGTGATGACTGAGCTCAAGTACCTTGACAAGGCAGTGGCGGTGGTGCTGGGCTTCATTGGCGTGAAGATGCTGCTGGGGTTTGCAGATGTGGAGGTCCCCACAGATGTGTCCCTGTTGGTGGTGGGGCTGCTGCTGGGGGGCGGTGTGGCTGCCAGCCTGGCCTTCCCAGAGCCCGAGGCGCGAGATCTGCAGTGAGATCTGGACAGCTGTGATGTCTGGGAGTGAGATCTGGACAGCTGTGATGTCCGGGAGTGAGATCTGAGGTGGTGTGACATGCCATGCTCCTCACACGGCACGAGGTCACATGGCATTGTGCGCGATCTTGCATCATTGCGGGCTTCTTGCTCGGCATGCCCCACTCGGGTGGTTCAGCCAGCATTGGCTGTGCGTGGAAGCGCAGAGCGTGCGTGCGTCACAAAGTCAGGCAACACCGTGTTGGGATCTTTTCAGTGTGGAGCTGAAATCTGAGGTTTTGCGCTGGAGCTGCCGTTGCTGATGCTCAACCAGCCGCAGCTGATACAGGCATCCACGCACAGGGTGGTCGGCACAACCACTCCTGGTGCGATGCCCTTCTTGCACGGGGTTACCTGTCCTGCAGCCTCTCCCAGCATCTCTCTGCACACTGCAGCAGCAGGACAGGCGCATGTACGGCAGCGAAGGATGGAGGAGCTTGGATAGGGGACCTGCTCCGCTGTGTGTGGCCCACAGGAAGCAGCCCAGGTCACACAGGTTAGAATCTGGCAGCTTGAATCACGCATCGTGAGTCCTGCACTAAGTATGGAGGGCGGTATGGGTATATGAGTGCGTTTGCGGTTACGGTGCCAAGTGCTGGTGCATGGTGTGGGCCAGCTTATCCAAGGATGTTGTTTGTTTGTTTTGGGGCTCAGATATGTGACGAGTGAGGGATGCACCCAAGAGACAGAGAGAAAGCAGCAGGTGTGAGCGATGGCTGTGGCTGGTCGCAAACAGATGTGGACTGCCGTTGGCTGCCATAGCTGGGAGGTACAGGGACTTGCCTACAAGCACTCCCTGACTCCCAATGAGAGTGAACGCCTAGCAACAGTGACAGGTGTCGCTTGACGCACAGCAGACGGTGGTATTGTTGTTGAGAGCACTCAGTTCACGAAACTCTGTGTATGCAGGATGTTGAGACGGACTAACAGACAGGCACATGCGTATTGCTTTGCAGTTTGGGGCCCTTTTTGCATGCTCGGCCCGGTTGAACATGCGGAGGGGCACATTATGCATCATAGTGCATGAGACAGGATCCGATGTAATCAGCTCCTCTCTCTCTCGGTATTTGCTCTCGGCTTCTTGCCTGTATCTTGCTTATTGGTGTCATCTGATGGCAGTCATGGATCAGGTTGTTACTGGGTCTTGCTATGGCGTGCATCCTTGGGATGTAGTTTGCATGCACCAGGCAGGCGCCTGAACGTGTGTTTGTGGGGAACCAACCCTGCGTTCGTGGTGCCTAAAGTTTCCCTTCAAGGCTTGAGGGGCTGGGTCAGCCCCATCTCATCATCTATCAACCGGCACATGTGCATGTTCATGTTCAACCGGAACAACATCAGCCGTGAGCGTATCAACAGCCCGCTGGGAATGAGAATGGCTGCGATGATGCAGGCATGTGCTGAGGCGTGGCTGAGGGCTCTGCCGCACGTGCCATCACAGCAGCCAAAGGCAGTTCAAGGTCCAGTGCCATCAACCACAAGCGCACAGTGCAGTGGTCCTGCAGTGAGCGCACGGTGCTGAGCTGGGCTTCTGTGCCACTCATGCACTCAGCACTGTTTTTCCATGATACGAGTCTCAAGAGAGGTCGGCCGTGCGCACCTCATTCGACAACCAATGGGCCATGCAATTTCCGTTCGCAATCCTGGATTTCATGGGTGTCATCACCCATCATCCGCCCACCCTGACAAGTCCGCGCACATCAGCATCTGAGCTACAGAAGCGCTAACTCGTGCCCGTTGTAAACCAGATCGATGGGTTGTCGATGACAAGGTGACCGACATAGCGTCCTAAACCCTGATGGAAAGGCACAAAACCCCGAGGGTAGCTTAAGAACTGTGGCCCAGGCACGCACATACCGATGAAATAGTTAGAGCTGACAGATCCAAGCATCTTCAAGCCCCAGAGGGGCTCGGACACTGTTTGGCAAATGCTGCTGCTCTGTTGGAAGGCCAGCAGTTGATCAAATGGAGCACTGCTGACATGACGGTGTGCGCCCTGGTAGCTTTGGCTTGAGCGCCAGGTACAGACTGGAGGCACAGATGGGGCACAAGAACATACAGCAGCAGCCATAGTTGAGGCTTACCGGGTGCTTGCGAGCTGGTCCAGCGCCTTGCAAGCTTATGCAAGTCGAGCAGGAAGAGTTTTCGCATTTGCTGCACAAATGCAGCTCATGCGATGATCAACAGCATTTATGCACTGATTTTAGGTGCGTTCAGGGCCTCAGGAAACCCTTCCTCATTTCGCATGTTTGGGCATTGCACTCATGGCATATGCAGAATGCGAAGGGGTCTGCGAGCAGCCGGCACACATGGCAACATGACCATTGCGTCATGCCTGTTGTCGCTGCTGCTGCTGGGCTACACCCTGGAAATTGTGGCACAGTCGTCAACGACCCTTGAAGGTGCGCTTCAATCGGTTCAATAGGCTTCGTCCTGTCTGAGGGACGCGGTCGCCGAAATTGTGCACAGGGTCGTGACATATACACCACGTTTGCGCCTTTACAGCGGTGCTTCAGTGATGAGGCATCGCACGCTAGACGTGCGAATGCAGCCAAGTTGGCGAGCATTCTTTGTGTTGTCCGCAGCAGGCTCACGCGTCACGAAAAGCTGGCCTTGTTGCTGGCTTGTGACCTGCATGCGCTGCCTCACATGCTGCCCCTTGTGCTGCGCGCTTACGTTTGCGCAGGGTGGCTTGCCATCACAGACAAGGACTTCGCGGATGCAGGGGCCGAAGTGGACGAGCACGACTACCTGTTGCAGACATCTCAAGGCAGCTTACACCCACTGCGCTTCCCGCCAGGCCAGGAGCCAGGAGACCACATTGGGTCAGGCACACAGGTGCGCGTCCAGCTGCGTGCTGCGCCGCCTCGCGCTGCGCGCAAGCTGGCCGCACCTGCAGGGCTGCTGGAAACAGGGGAGCCTGCAGATGTGCTGTCCTTGACCGTGATTGATGGCCAGGGGCAGCGGGGCGCCACCTCTGCAGCCATCGCAACCCCCTCTGCAGCCATCGCAACCCGCAGCACCAGCACCAGCAGCACGCAGCGCACGCGCGGCGCGTCTGTTGCTGTGAGCACCTTGTCCCTGGATGCTGCAGCCGGCAACCTGCCAGGCGCAGAGGCAGGCACCCAACCAGGGACAAGCTCCAGCGAAAGCACCACATGGGTGGGGCCCAGGCCTGTTGCTGACCGCATCAGCATCGTCGTCTTTTTGCTGGATATGTGTGGGAAGGGTGATGGGCAGGCCGCCACTCCCATCCAGATCCGGGACCTGCTCGTCTCCAGCCCCACATCCCTCGCATCCTATTTCAGCTTCTGCTCCTACCAGATCGCCAGCCTGAGGCCAGAAGACGTGCTGGTGCTGGGGCCCATTCCCATGCCCTGCTCGAACGTCACACGTGGGATGGAGTGGTACGTGGACAACTGCCGTCTGACCGACTACTACGGCTGGGTGTTTTACGCGGAGGAGTGGGCGGCAGCCCAAGGGATCGACGTCTCACCCTTCCGTCACAGGGTGGCCCTCACCCCCAGGGGCCAGGCATCCTTCATGGCCCCCAACACCTCCAACTGCACCTGGTCTGGCATGGCACTGGTTGGGCCCTTCACGCCCGGTCAGACATACAGCGCGCAAGGGTCGTACTCGTACGCCTGGGTGTCGGGCGACGTGTGGGACCAGCCCCAGTCCTGGTTCCACGAGCTGAGCCACAACTACAACCTGCGGCACGCGGGCATCCCACCCACGAACCAGTACGGGGACTATTCCTCTGCCATGGGCTTCTGCTGCCTCAACCGCTGCCATAACCCGCCCCAGAACTGGCAAATGGGGTGGGGGGACTATGTGGCAAACACACCGGGGGGCGGGGTGCGGCCTTCCCTTGGGGCAGGGGAGACAGTAACGCTGGCGCTGCTGCGCCAGGATCTGGGTCGCGCACACGTGGGCCGCATCGATGTGGACTGGCTGGGCACGGGCGAGCCCCTCGCATTCTGGCTGGGATACAGAGTGGACACGCCGCCCTTTGACCTGCCCTCGCAAGGCCGGCCCGGCACGTTCTCAGGTCCGTGCGTGGCTGTGATAGCTTTGGTCTCATGGTGATATAAAGACGGCGTTTTCACAGATGTTTCTGCTTGCCTGTGCTGTGTGACATGAAACGATAAACCCCCACGCCCGAACCCTACCCTAGACCCTGAACCTCCCTGGGCGACTTGCATGCGTGCACGCACCCCCAGCTTGAACCACGCCCCCGCACACCACTGCACATGCGTTGTCCCTCGCCCAAGCGCATGCGCTGCCCTCAGCACTAAAACCCTAAACCCTACCCCCAAGTATGTCAATGTAAGTATGTTGGTACGAACCTCAACCCTAAGTATGGCTGTGAACACCACACGCATTGTGGGTTAACTGTGCTGTGAGCCATATGTAAAAGCTGTGCAATGAGCCTGTAAGTCCTATAAGTCCTATAAGCTGTGCAACGATGATGTGAACACCACATGCATTGCGGGTTGAAGTGTGCTAAGCTGTGCAACGACGATGCCTAAACCCTAAGTATGTCGACATGTGGCTGTGAACGTCACACGCAGGGGGCGTGAACGTGTACAGCTACCCTGGGTCTTCCTACATAGACTCCTCCAACACCTGGCGCCTCTCATTCCTCACGGAGGGCCGCGTGTGGTGGGAGTCGCAGTACGGCGCGGGCCTGGCGGTACGTGTACTGCAGATCAACAGTACAACGGCGGTTGTAACCGCCTGCCGCACCGCGGCGGCGACAGAGCAGTGTGGGCAGGGCATCGACGCGGACTGTGACGGGCTGGTGGACTGGCAAGACCCTGACTGTGCCGGGTTCCCGTACAGCCCTCCTCCCCCGCCCTCCCCGCCGC
>QAXD01000106.1:0-20264 GCA_004335575.1 Haematococcus sp. NG2 | reverse complement strand
TCCCCCCTCCCTCCCTCCCCCGACATGCCTGCAGACAGCAACAACAGCACACGCAAGCTGCAGCGCTAGCTCTCATGCTCTGGCGCTGTGCTGGGGGAGTGTTACGTTCAGGCAAAGGAAAGCTGTGGGCTCGGAAGCAGTGGAGGCACTGATGCAGCAGGTCGCGTTGAGCGCTTCATAGGCACAAAGTCTGGGTCCTGTATGCACTTTGGGCTGGGCTCCACTGGCTGGGGGCCTGGGGGCTGGCACAGCTGGTGATTGTGCAGCTGTGTCAGCCCTGGGGTCCACCCCGCAACAGCCCACCAAAGCGTGTGCAGGCGCCGGAGGGCAGGGATGTCTGGCTATGTGCAGGATGGGCCCACAGTCAGGTTGGGGACAAGCTCAGAACCTCATGGATGGGGTGCGCCTGGTTCGGGCCCCCCTTGAGGGGTTGCTGGCGCTGTCAACACGAGGGGAAGGAAAGGAAAGGACAGGGAAGGAAAGGAAACGTTCACGAAGGAAGGCTCCGGGCATGGCTGGGCGTGCACGCGTGGGCGTGCGTGTGCTGCGTCCCTTGCTGTCGATGTTTGTTCACAGCAGGGCGCCGTACATGCAGGCTGGGCGTGCGTGCACTTGGTTTGCTGCAGGTACTTGGCTGCAGAGGCTGCTTGACTGCAGGGGTTGCTTTGCTGCAGAGGTTGTTTGGTGCAGGCTGCTTTGCTGCATGAGGCGGGGCGTGGGCCTCAGCTGAAGTTGTGTGCCTTCAGCTGCGTTCTTTCAGCTCTGAATGTTGCAACAGCACACTTGCAGGGTGTATGTCCGTTCCAACCTACTTACCAGGCCATGGGGGGTTCATACCTGTCGCTGGATGCTGAAGTATGACCTCGGACCGCGCCTCAGCCATGTTGTATGGGGTTTGAACATGTCAGGCGAATGGGTTTCTTGGTGGCGCAGGTGGTTTGGTCCGTCGCAACCAATGTGGGAGGGCAGGGGGGGGACGCAGGATGTGTGTGTGTTTGAGAAGGGTGTGATGGGTGTGGTGAGTGTGATTGCGTGACTGATGGGGGTTCGACTGACGGGGGCAACCGACTGCCCTGAACATGCTGTAGCAGCCGCTTGGCGCTGCACGCTATGGGCGGTTGTGGCTCTGACACAATGCAGAGCTGCACTGGCCCAGCCTCTGAACACGGCTTGACTGACCCAGCAACTAACATGCGCAGGGTGTGACATCAGGTGCTTTTCTGGCCCACTTGTGGCACCCTCACGAGGGGTAATGTAGATATAATACCCATACCCTGGGCTCCGCCGTCACACCAAGTCACAAACAGTGTGGTGCTGGTGTGCTGGCAGCCGAGTGAGAGGGTGTGGAGGGATCTGGGGTGATCTGAGGCTGCCGTACTGCATCGTACTGCACTGCAGCAGCTTGCCGCTCACTTCCCAACAGCCCCTTTGAAGCATGGCTCTGTCCCCGTTGCGTCTGTTCTGCATCGTTCCTTGATTTTTACTGCTGCGCCCGCTGCACCGTCGCACACCCCAACGGTTGCAGGCCAGCCGTATCTAATGGCAGTGCAATTGGTTTGTTATGGTTTGCGTGCTCGTCTAGGCCTTGGCGCAGCAGCTGAACAGCAAACCGAGTGGTGCAGCATTGCTGGGTTGCTGCACTGTGTGTGGTCACATGTACAGCAAGGGGAAAGTTGGGGGGCATGCCTTTTTTTGTGTTGGTGGAACTGCCCCTGGAGCCCATTCAACGATGGACATTTCCTGCTGGTCCCTATTCCTGTGCTGTAGGCTTGGCGGGGGTTGCTCATGCTGCAGTGCTGCCTCGGCCCCGTGCTTTGTTTGATTCTGACATTCTTGCTTTTCTTCTTGCAAGCTTTCATTCCAAGCTCCCAGTCTGGTCTCTGTTTCGCACGCATCTGTAACGCACCGTTTCTGCAAGCTGCAGCCCACTTGTGCACCGCTGCATGCCCACTCTTCTGCGTCTATCCCACAAAACCAAACCTGCCAGTGCACACAGGGCAGGTGGCCAGTTCATGTTTATGTGACACGAGCCTTCAGACAGTCACGGGCTGATCAGCAGGTGGCTAGGTCAGGGACAGATGAGCCCGTACTTGGTCCTCTCATGTTCATCCACTCTGCCCAGTGCCTCCCTCACCGGATGAATACGTTGCTCAGGATGTCAGGAAAAACTGGTCGTGAATCCGGCAAGTAGCTGAATTCGGTTACATACCATCTCGCATGTTGGCGGCATGCTTACTCTGCAAGCTGTGGTGTGTCGTTTCTATGTTAACTATGGTCTTGGACAGCCATCAATAGGGCTGGATGTTAGAGATCTATCATCTAGGATGCCTCACAGCGGTAAAGGAAAAGGAAAGAAAGGGAAAGGGTACAGGCAAGTCTCACAGCAATCTACCAGCAGCCATGTAAATAGCTAGGCTCCCATGTGCTGCAATGAGGTTTGGCCTTTGAGGGCCCATGCGTTGCACAATGGGTGGCGCATGCGTTGCACGATTGGTGGCGCATGTGCTGCCATCAGTCCTGGACCTGCTCCCCAACCATGCACCCCTACACCACCACACCACGACATCATCATCATCATGCGCTATCATCATTATTACACCGCTTTGCGTGTTTAAACCCGCCACGTTGCATGCCACAACATGTCAGGGTGTGTTGGGGGTCAAGTCGGGGTGTGCGTGTCGGAGGTCACGCAAATATGTTGGGTTCAGCGCCTCATCCCAACATCCAGTCATCCACGCCTCAACCCTCAGGCTGCTTTGACTGCATCCCGCCTGCTTACCTGCACCCCACCTGCCAATCCAACTGTATCTTGCTGTCCTTGCCTTTGCACCTGGTACCTGGTTTTGCAGGCTGCGCAGACATCAACCGGTGCACTACCAAGCAAATGGTGCAAGCACAGCCCGCACACTACGAGTGACATATAGTGACTCCTGTAGACTCCTACAGTGACATGTGCCAAGCTGCATCGGCGTCCAGGGTCTACAGCTCAGGCAGCCTCTACTGAAGGCTGCAGCTGCTGCTGGGGCAGTCTTCACTGCTCAGGCAGCCTCCGCTGCCTGGGTGCTTGGGCAGCCTTCACTGCGAGGGCAGCGTCAATTGTACTTGTTCCCACGGCTATGAGCTGTTTCTGTTGCTGTTTCTATTGCTTGGGCTGGACTTGTTCCCACAGCTGTGAGCTGTTGCGTGCCCCAGCCATCTTGAGCACCTGCGAGAAAATGAGCAAGAGGGCGGGTTCAGGAATTAGGGTTTCAGGGTTAAGGGATTGGTTTAGGGTTTAGGGGGCGGGTGCACAGAGTTGATGAAACGAGCAGAGTACAGGAACTGAGCTGAGTACACAAGCTCCAGCTGTAGCAAGTGCATCAATGGGTGTGTGGAGAGCATGTATGGGCGGGTCTGGGGCGCATACAAACAAGGGTCTCGGGCTTAAGAGTGATATGAGGCACGGGTCACACCTTTGGTGGGAAGAAGGCAACGCGGTACGCAGCAACTGCAAGGCCCACGCACAAGGAGCTCCAGATGCCCGTGTAGATGAGGTGGTCCCTGATGTGTGGGGTGTGAGATAATGGTGGGGTGTGAGTCTTATGTATGGCTGACTGATGGTGGCTACAGCGCCCAGTAACCCCCAAAACCAACTACACTGCTATCACTTCAACTCATCATGACAGCAGAGTATCATGTGTGTTGTGCCCACCGTGAGCAGAGACCATCCCATGGAAACGCGGTAGCATGCACGTGTGTGTGTGGGGATTGGAAAGGCGCTGTGCCATGGGGCAAGGCCCATGTCACTACTGCACAGGGGTGAAGCCCTGGTGCATATTACCTTTTATCACCACACCGAACATGTAGGTTCCTTCCACACAGGGAAGGCCACTTGTCCCCTTACAGTAGCAACTAGCAAGTCAAGTTATGGCGGGCGGGGGGCGCAGCAGACAAGGCAGAAGGCACGCACATGGGCATGGTGGTGAAGGTCACCAGGTCGTACACATTCTTGGGGATGGGGAAGTCGAGTGCTGGGCCCACCCCCAGCAGTCCGCCACTCATGTGCCTGCAGCACGCGCATAAGGTGGGTGGCCTCTCGTAACTATAATCATAGACATGATACGCCGTGTTATTACTATGGACATATTATTATTTATTAAGGACATGATAGCATGACAGCATAACAGATAACACTGAACAAGCAAACAACCACAAAGTCGGTTTTGGGTATGTTGGGTGTTTAGGTCAGTAGAGTCCCGGATGGTTGAGAGGCGGTTGGTATAATCGCAGCAGCTCAGTTGACGGAAGAACGCATGCTGGCATGCATGATGAGAACGCGTGATGATCAGATAATAAAACATCATGATCAGTTGGTAACGTGTGATGACGGTAGCATGCATGATGGCAGCACGCACCGCGCAGCCTCGATCGGCCCCGCCCCCTTCCGCGTTTGCTGCTGAGTGGCCGGGTCTTCTGAGATGGCCTGAATGAGAGGGGTGTCAGGGGGCAGGCCCACTGCGCGCGCCTGCACCGGCAGTGCACCAAGTCAGAACACATGCTAGGTGCGAGGTCACATTCCCCAATGATGTCACCCGACTAAGATGGCATGCAACAGCACAAGATCAGCGCTGAGCCGTGAAACGGTACAAAGCCTACAAACAGTACCACATGACAACGTTCGGCGATGATGATGATGATATTAATGATATTAATGGTAATGCATGATAGTGACAGCATGCATGACAATATTGTAACATGACATGACGGTGGTGTGACACAGTGTTCCCTGTTCCCTGTTCCCTGTTCATTGTTCACTGTTCACTGTTCACTGTTCACTGTTCGTTGTTCAATGTTCAGCTGCTCGCCGCAGCCTGCTTATAGGAAGAGCTAGAGAGCTTCCTAGGCGTTGGAAGCTATCATGGCGCCCCCAGGGAAACAACGAAAAGAAACTGGCTGTCAGCCCTGAAAGCATAAACCTTAGGGCCGCCAACCCTACGCAAACCCCACCCCACCCGAAACAGAGTGGGCGCACAGAGTGGGCGCATCAGCTCTGGCAGCATCCCAGCAGCTTTGTGACTGCGTTAGGTAAACCCTAACTTAAACCCTAACCTAAACCCTAACCTGACCCCTAACCTAAACCCTAACCTGAACCCTAACCCAAACCCTGACCTAAACCCTGACCTAAACCCTCCCCTAGACCCTAACCTAAACCCTAACCTAAACCCTAAAGCCCACAACCCACACGCACCAGCTCTGGCACGTCCACCCAATGGAACTCCAGCTCCTCAGGCACGTTGTCAGGCAGTACAGCGCTCGGGTTCTCACTCTGCTGTACAACGCCCACAAACGTGAGGGTGGGCTGAGCAGAGGGGGCTGAGCTGGAGGCCCCAGACCCTGCATTGGCCACCTTCTTATCGTTTGACTTCCCACCCCACCAGCCGCCGCGCTTGCTGACTGTACTGCTGCCTGTACTGCTGACCGTACTGCCGGCTGTACTGCCGGCTGTACTGCCGGCTGTACTGCCGGGAGGCGGTGCCGCGTCGTGCGCGCCCCTGACGCGGGGGATGTCGTCTAACCAGGACAAAGGCACCCACCCGCGATTCACGAGGACCGCGCACTTCCTGCAGTCAGACCGGCGCGCCACGCGCGCTCAGGCCAGTCAGACCAGCCCGCCCACCAGTCAGCCAGTCAGACATGCGGTCTGCCGCCTGCCCGCGAACCACAGGCACGATTGAGCATGCCTCCCGAACCAACAGACGACGTCAAGCAGGGCTACCCTAACCCTAACATCCTAAACCCTGAGCCCTACACCCTAAACCCTAAACCCTAAGCCCTAAGCCCTCTTACCTGACAGGGTCAAACAGGGGGGTGATGAGGAAGTAGCCCGTGGTGATGCCCTGGCCAGGCAGGCTGCGCGGCCGGGGGCCCACGAAAATGGAGCGTTCGTGCACGAAGCGGCCGTGCACACGCACCTTTTGGTGGGGCTGCGCAGGGTGTAGGGTTCGGGCCACATGGGGTTTAGGGCTTAGGGTTTAGGGTTTAAGCCTCGCATGGGTCAGGGTTTAAGCCTCGCATGGGTTAGGGTTGAGGCCTCGCATGGGTTAGGGTTTAGGCCGTGCAGGGTTTAGGGTTGAGGTCACACATGGGTCAGGGTTTAGGCATGGTTAAGGGTTGTGGCCATGCATGGTTTAGGGTTCAGGGTTTGTGGGGGCATGGATCAAGATAGGATGTGGGGTGCGAGCATGAGATGCATCTAGCTGTGCTTAGCTGTGCTTCCCTGTCTTGTGCTTCCCTTGTTGTACCGCCTCGCTGTACTGCCTTACTATTCTCCCTTAATGTACTTCCTGACTGTACCGCCTTACTGTGCCTGACTGTACCGCCTCACTGTACCGCCTTACTGTGCCTCACTGTACCGCCTCACTGTGCTGCCTCACTGTACCGCCTCACTGTGCCGCCTCACTGTACCGCCTCACTGTGCCGCCTCACTGTACCGCCTCACTGTACAATCTCACTGTACCGCCTCACTGTACTGCCTCACTATGCTGCCTCACTGTACCGCCTCACTGTACCGCCTCACTGTACCGCCTCACTGTGCCGCCTCACTGTACCGCCTCACTGTACCACCTTACTGTGCCGCCTTACTGTACTGCTTAGCTGTACTGCCTCACTGTACCTGCCTGTAACGTCGTGTGATTATCATTACTACTGTACCTGCAGCTCCTGGACCTCGTGGATGTCCTTGGCAGGATCTTCCAGCATGCGCCTGCGCTCCTGGATCAGCCCATCCTGTGGGGGAAAGGTTGTGATGCAGGTTTGGTTGGAAGGTTGGGGGGTAGCTCATGCTGTGATTTCGAAGCTCGTGTTGTTACTGAACACGAAGAATATATGACTTGTTAATGTGTCATGCTTCACAGTGTTCACATCCATTTCAAGAAACAAAGCGTGGCCGTGGCGCATGAGGGCCGCCTACCTTCCAGATGCTTCGCTCGTACTGCCAGTAAGCAAGATACCCAGTCACAGCACTGGGCACAAACAGGAAGAGTGATAGGGGGCCTGCAGTGTGAGGTGTGCCGCATGGGCATGCTCATCACTCATGCCAGGCCCACTGAAGTTCGTGAGGTGATCGTTTGACTGCGTCAGGTCATGGAGCTCATCATAATCGACTCAGTCGCATGGATACTGTGTGTGATGTTTGCGGGTGCGGGGTGCATGGCTCAGGGTATGCAAACATGGCATGGAATGCGCTGCACACAAATCATGTGCGCACGTCCTTAATGCATGCCCATGCACACCCACTGCCACTGATGCTCATGTGGGCACACCAGCATCCAGCATCCTTGACGCCATGAACTCAGGGTTCATTCATTCACCCATATGCTCACACATTGTGGTGAAACAGGCTGATCTCCAGTGGCGGTGCAACCTGGCACCCATCAACCCCAAGCCTGGCCATGGCAGCAGGTGTGGCTGAGCATGCGAAGCATCCAATACATGAGCTCACTTGGTTTCCATGCCTCCCGCGCTGCAGCTGCCGCACCATCAGATGCTGCACCGGACCACGCCCGTGATGTCGTAGCGGATGCGCTGCACATAGGACTCCCGCGACATAGGGAAGCCCTACTTGCCTGCAGCAGCCTGCTGCACAGACGCTGGTACATGATTCGGTTTCAGCAGCTGTGAGGGCTGATGCTGTGAGGTACACTTGACCAGCAGTGACCTGTATGTGTAGATCAGTGAGAGTGCCTTCTTCACAGTCATTACTCGTTTCGTTTGCATAACCTCAGGGCAGACGCGCAAACTCTTGTCCCACCTTACAATGGTCCCGAAGCTCTCGTAAAGGTTGGCAGGGGCGTTTGAGTGGCTACCCGCATGTATCTGGACGCACAAACAATGGTGGCGCGTGCCCAAGAGGTGTTGGAGCAGCTCAAGGCGAGCGAGACGTCCGTTAGACTCAAGGCGCTCAAGCAGGTGAAGCTCGGCGAAAACGAAAATGGCCTATGAGTTGCCTGCTTGTGGGTTGCTTGGCCCTCTGCCCCCATGTGGCTCCATGTGAAGGGTCCACGCATGCATGCGCCATGCACATGACATGCACGCATCCATGCGCCATGCTCTTGACATGGCACCTCACAGCTGCGTGTGCGCCGTGAGCATGCGCTGGGGCTGGTGTGCTGCCATGGCGATGTGCAAGTCCATTGCATGCCGCAACACACAGCCCTTACCCCTGCTATCACATGCCCATTCCTGACGCACCCTGTTTGAAGTGCACCTTCATGCGCTGACTCTATATAACTATGGTTGATCTTTACGCGGCCGGCTCCAGGTGAAGAACCAGATCATCGGCAGCAAGGCCAAAAAGGCGGCCTACCTTCAAGCCGGGGCGCTGCCGCTCGTGCTCGAGCTGCTCCGCCAGCCTGACACTCCCCCTGAGCTGCTCATCCAGTCCGTGGCAGCGCTGGGCAGCTTCGGTGCAGATGCGTTAGAGGGCGGGTGGACAGGGCTGGTACATATGGAGGCCTTGCCAGCGCTCGTGGGCACGCTGCTCTCTGGTGACCCCCCAGTCGTGGTAGCATGCGTGCGCGCCCTAAAGCTCATGTATCAGACAGGCCACGCGCCCCCGGCACCCCTGTTTGAGACCCAAGGCGGCCGGGCCCTGGGGGCCCTGGCCCGCCTGCTCTCCAACCACGCGGCCGCCCCAGAGGCTGCAGAAGCGGCGGCGGCGGTGCTGGCGCATTGCTGTTCCACGCCCGAGCAGCAGCGGGCCCTGACGAGCACGGGCGTCGTGGCCGGCCTGTGCGCCATGATCGGCAGCAGCCGGAAGCCCTCCCAGGTGCGCCCCAAACCCTAATCCCTGAACCCTAAACCCTAAACCCTAAACCCTAAACCCTAAACCTTTGATCCCTGAACCCTGAACCCTGACCTCTAGTGCTCCTGGTCCCTGAAGCCTTGCCTAAACCCTAAAACCCTAAAACCTAAACCCTACAACTCCTAACCCACTCTGATCGCCTAAACCCTTTTCCTGTGTACACCCTGTTCCTGTTTCCGCAGGTGGCAGCACTGGATGTGTTGGTACCCCTTCTGGCTGGAAACCCAGTAGCAGCACAGGTGGGCATTCATGTACTCTTGTATACTACATTCATTACTTTGTGTGTCTTGTATACGGTACAATACTATCTCGTAAATATTACTATAGGATCTTGTATATTTTATCACATGCGTATGCGGTCGCTCTACAGGTGCTTTGGTTGCAGGTTTGGTTGTTGATGGCCCAAGGGGCGTGCGCGTGAACTGCAGCCTCATGTTTACATGCAAAATTGGATGCGATGTGGTGTAGCCCGGCTGACAAACTTGTGAAACTTGCACGGAACGATACTTTGTGGCGGCAGCACTGCGCCACTTCATGCCTGCCTGCCCCACTGCACATTGTCGTTGGAGTTACGTTCAAACAACATTATCATAATCCATGCTCCTGCCGTGTGCCACACCCAAACGTTGAATGTTGTCCGTACGTTTCCCACACCTCGCCTGCCGTGTGCAGGTGCTGCTGGCAGACGCACCAACGGCAACGCCACCACCAGCAGCACCACCACCAACAACCGCGGCACCACCAGCAGCAACAGCAGCAGCAGCACCACCACCACCACCAGCAACAACTGAGGCACCAGCAACAATGACCGCAGCAGCACCAGCAGCAGCACAAGGCCCTCTGGCCCCCTACCCCACTCAGCCCCCAGGGCCATGTACCCACAGCAGTGTGCAGGGTGGGCCTTCTCCCCTTCCCCCTCCCCCTCCCACCTTCCACAAGATTGGGCACCCTGCCCCTCCCACCTCCCAAGTGGTGCTGAAAGCCCTGATTGACCTGATGAGGTGCGCCTTTGGGTTTAGGGTTCAGGCCCGGTTCAGGATTTAAGCCCAATTGAGGGTTTAGCCCCAGTGTTTAACCTAAGCCCTAAACCCTCAACCCCAGGCTCATTGCTCGACCCTAAACCCTAAACCCTCAGCCCAGTGTTCGACCCTAAACCCTGAACCCTCGGCCCAGTGTTCGACCCTAAACCCTTAAGGCCCCTGGGGTGTGCGCCTTTGTTTTTTGGTGGCAATCAGCAGCTGCAGTCCTGTACTGCCTTTTGGTGGTGTACTGCTGTACTGTTGTACTGCGGTGATTCTGTATCGTTGCACTAACAATACTGCTATGCTGACGGTTGTGAATGTTGAATGCCTGAACCGCAGCGCGACTGAAATTGAAGTACTGTCGCAACGCTGCAGTGTTGTGCTGTTGCACCGCTGTCATGATGTGCTTCTGTACCGCTGTACCGCTGTACTGCCGTACCGCAGGGAACGGTGCGTGGAGATTCGGCTGAAGGCGGCCACAGCTGTGACTCACTTATCAGCTGCAGCCAGCAGTACAGGAGTGGGGATGTGTGGAATAAGTGTGATCAAAGATCGGGGGCGGCCCGAGATCTCCTCTGGCGTGGTCATGGATGAGGGTGTGGGATCTTGCGGTGCTGGCGGTAGCTGGACGGCTCACCTGGGCCGTCCAGCTCCCAGCGGCAGTAGCGCGGCAGAGAGCGGCAGTAGCACGGGGACGGCTTGGGCTGAGGTGGGTTCCCGGTTCTGCGCTTGCACGCCCCTTCTGCGCTTGCACGCCTCTGCTGTGCTTGCACTCTGCGCTTGAACACCTCTTCTGTGCTTGCACGGCGTGCATGTGAGCATGGTGCATGTGGGCCGTTCATGCGCGTGTGCATGCACACGGTGTAATCACGCACTTTTGCATGTGCCTGCGCCCCTTGCTGTTGTGTGTTTTGCGTTTTGTGTTTTGTGTTTCTGCGCTCGTCTTTGTGCTGTTTGATGTGCGTGCTCCTCGTGCTTCGCTTGCTTGGCACCTGTTGCTCCTCGTGCTTTGGTTGCTTGGCACCTGTTGCACCCGGCCGTCTCATGTGACCATGCAAGCATCAGCCTCTCACCACTGCTGTTGCTACTAACACCCTAAACCCTAAACTCTGAACCCTAAACCCTCAACCCCAACCTCTGTTCGCCTCGGGTCACCTGGCAGTTGCTGACGTCAGCGCGGCGAGCGGCGCTGCTTGTACTGCTGAGGTTGCTGGCGGAACGTACTGCGTCAGACAGAGTGCCGCCTGTACTGGCTCGACTCATAGAAGACAGGTGTGATGCATGTACTGCTGGCGTGTTGCCACTGGGCTGTTTGAGCCGCAAACATAATGTTATAATCCGTCACGATATTCCGTTCATGTCCATTTAATTTATGTTATATATTCGGTGTTGCACCGCGCGCAGTGAGGAGCTGCAGAGGGCAGCGGCCGACGCGGACGGGGTCAGGCAGCTGGCCGGCCTCCTCCTCACCAGTACCGCCTGTACCGCCTGTACCGCCTCCAGCGGTACGGTCAGCAGCAGTACAGTCGGCGGTACAGGTCCCGCTGGGGCCGCGGGGGGCGGGGGCGGGGCGGGGGCGCGGGGGGCGCGGGGAGTGCGGGGAGTGTGAGCGGGGACAAGACGAAGGAGGGGGTGCTTCGCGCACTAGGGGCGCTTTGCCTGTCTCGGGACGAGGGCCGCCGGCAGCTGATCGAGGCCAAGGTGGGTTTGGGGGGTGCTTAGGGTTTAGGGTTGAGGGTTTTCGGGCTATGGTTGAGGTTCTAGGGCTTAGGTTTTCAGGGTTCAGGGTTTTAGGGTATAGGGTTTTAGGGTTTTGGTGTGTAGGGTTTAGGGTTTTGGTGTGTAGGGTTTAGGGTTCGGGGTTTAGGTCTCTAGGGCGCAGAATCATGGGATGCCGACATGCTTTCACCTCCTGCCTAATGGGGGTTCAGGGTTCAGCCCTCAGGGTTCGGGGTTGATGGTTCTAGGGTGCAGGATCACAGGACTGCGTACCTGCTTTCCCCCTCCAAAGAAGGGCTCAGATCCTCAGTTTTTTGTGACATGAAGACCTCCACTGCATCGGTCCCAGGGATTTTATCGGGACATGCATGCTTCGAAGGTCTTGCGGCATCGGCGCCTCCACTGTTTTGTCAAGCCTAAGCCCTCAACCCTCAGCCCTAAGCCCTGAACCCTGAACCCCAAACCCTAAGCCCCAAACCCTAAACCCCAAACTTTGACTGATTAGGATCTCCACTGCATCGGCCCCAGGTGCTGAGCCACATTGTGGGGGCGCTGGGCGATGCCTCGCCTGGCGTGCGTGCAGCTGGTGCCCTGTGCGTCATGGCCCTGTCACGCAGTGTACGCAACCTCAGGTAAGATCGGTGGCCATTAGGCGTGAACAACCCCAAACAAATGAATACCTCCGTGAATATTCTGAGCCAACAAACACAGCCACTGCACGTGAAGAAACACATGTGTCACACAGTGTACTCAACCTCAGGTGTGGGGTGGGGAGAGGGGCTTGGGAGGGGACAGCAGGCAGGAACAAACAAACAGCCTGAACCACTCTGTGGGTTGTAAGGATGTGTCAGTCGGGCTGCTTGTGGGCGCAAACAAACAAAGCCTGCTGAAACCCTAAAACCCTGAAACCCAAACCCTGAACCCTGAAACCCTAAAACCTACACCCTGAAACCCTGAACCCTAAACCCTGAAACCCTAAACCCTAAACCCCAAACCCTAAACCTGCAGGTCCCAGCTGCTGGACCCTGAGGTTGCTGACGCCCTGTGCCGGCTGCTGCAGGACAGCTGTACGGATGTGCAGGTACGTTTTGTTTTTGTTACCTTCCCGCCTGTCGCCCTAAACCCTCACCCTGAGCCCTAAGCCCTACACCGTGAAAACTTCAAAACCCTAAAACCTAATATCTAAACCCTAACCCTACACTCCATGGCTGCCCCCGCCCGCTCGCGCGCCCTACAGACGCAAAACCCTAAACCCTAAAACCCTAAACCCCCGCCCGCGCGCACAGACGCACGCGGCCGCCGCGCTGTGCAACCTGGTCCTGGAGTTCAGTGCTGTGAAGGAGGCCGTGGTTCGGCTGGGGGGGGTGGGCCGGCTGGCAGCTCTGGCTTCCTCCCCCTCCCCTGCGCTGAGGCTGCATGCTGTGTGGGCCCTGCGCAACCTGGCCTTCAAGGCGGAGGGCGGCGTGCGGCACGCGCTCATGCGGGTGGGTTTAGGGGTTTTTAGGGTTTAGGATTTAGGGCTAAGGGTTGGGGTGCAGGGTTCAGGGGTTAGGGTTTGGGGTGCAGGGTTAAGGGTTCAGGGTTCAGGGTTTAGGGTTTTAGGGTTCAGGGACTAGGGTTTAGGGGTTAGAGCTTCAGGGGTCAGTATCAGGGTTTAGGGTTTGGGGTCTGGGGTTTAGGGTTTAGGGTTTGGTTCCAGCGGCAGGGTTTTGTGGTGCGGGGTTTTGGGTGTTGGCATGAGGGTCTAGGGAGTGAGGGTTGAGTGTTGCGGCTGCAGGGTATGGAAGGCATGTCTGTGTGTGTATGTGTGATGTGGGTGTAACCTGTTTGAAATGGGTGTGGAGGGATGGATTTGTGTGGGTTTGTACCCACACCCAAAACATTCCACCTCCAAACTCTAACCAGTCAATCCAAAACCCTAAACATTCCACCCCAAACCCTCAACCCCAAACCTTACCCCTTGAACCCCAGACCCCGTACATGCATGATTCAACCAACCCTAAACCCTAAAACCCTAAACCCTAAAACCGCAACCCTTAACCCCGCCTAAACCCTGCAGGCGCTGCCCTGGCCGTCCCTTCGCACACTGCTGGCTGATCCCTCTGAGGCGGTGCAGGAGCAGGCCGTGTGTACGCTGCGCAACCTGTGCATGGACGGTGAGGCATGCAACTGCATGCATGCAGCTGTGTTTCGATGCATGGACTAATCACAGGCATGCAACGGCATGCATGCAGCCGTGTTCCGTTGCATGGACGGTGAGGCATGCAATCGCATGCCACTTCATTTCTTGGCGTGGACAGTAAGGCATGCAACCCCTGAACCTGGAACCCCCAAACCCTGAGCCCTCAACCCTTAACCCTGTTGTGGCATGGTGTTTGAACTGCTCGACTGCCCATGCCTGACCTGCTGAACCCATGCCCATGCCTGACATGCTGAACCCTGCTTATTATTGTGTGCATGCCACCTGCTTCGCTGCGCCTGCAGCCCCTGAGCACATCACGGCGGTGATGGAGTGGGGGGGTGGGGTGGGTGTCTCTTGTGAAGAGAGGGGGGTGGGGGAGGTGCTGGGGGTGCTGGAGGAGAAACTGGACCCCTCAAGGTCAGTTTTACTATAGTGTTATTTATATTATATAATACCGTATATTGTAGTGTTATAGTGTTATTTGTGTGGCAGTTTGTGTGTGTGCATGTCGAGGGTTTAGGGCTTTGGGTTAGGGGTTAGGGTAGGGTTTAGGATTTTAAGGGTTTAGGGTTTAGGGTTGAGGGTGTAGGGTTGAGGGTTGAAAGTGCGCTTTGTGTGCGCTTGCGTGTGCTTGCATGTCCGTGCGCCTGCATGCGCTCATGTGTGCATGTGTGTGCATGATCGACTTGGAGGAGTTGTGCATGCGTCCAGCTGTCTGGTGAATGTCCCCCGGTTTCATTCAGGCCTGAACACTGAACCCCATGCAGTGTCATGCTGGGGACGTGTTAGTTGAGCTGGTTTAGGGTTAGGATTAGGTTGGGCTGGAGATGTTAATAATGACGGGAACGTGTTCCATTCTGCAACTGTGATCCACACTGCAACCGTGTGTCTCAGGCACACTCCCAACAGTGTCCGTGCCCATGCGCTGTACACCGCATTCCCGTTGCAGTGACCCAACCCACTGTGTCATGCTTCACTGATTCTATTGATGGTTGGAACGTGTTCCATTCCAACCATCCAACCATCCAACCATCCTCACCATCCTGACCATCCAGCCATCCTGATTGTGCAACTCAGGCACGTGCCCACCAGCGTGCGTGCCCATGCGCTGTACACCTGCGTCAACATCCTCACTGGGAGTGAGGTGCACAAGGAAGCAGTGATGGCGTCCAACCTGCCCCACCTGCTGCTGCACCACCTGCGCGCGCCCGGCAGCGGCTCTGAGGTGCGCAAGGGTTTTAGGGTTTAGGGCTTTAGGGTTTAGTCTGTAGGGTTTAGGGTTTAGGGGTTTAGGGCTTAGGGCTTCAGGGTTTTAGGGCCCCCGGCAGCGGCGCTGAGGTGGGCGTGGTTTTTAGGGCTCAGGGTTTAGGGCCTATGGGTTTAGGGCGTTAGGGCTTTAGGGTTTCAGGTTTAGGGCTTTTGGGTTTAGGGCTTAGGGCTTCAGGGTTTTAGTGCCCCCGGCAGCATCTCTGAGGCGGGCGTGGTTCTTAGAATTTAGAGTATAGGGCTTGAGGGTATAGGGCTTTAGGGTTTAGGGCTTTAGGTTTAAGGATGTAGGGCTGTAGGGCTTTAGGGTTTAGGGCTTTAGGGCTTAGGGTTTCAGGGCACGCGGCGCCAGCTCTGAAACGATGCCACTCGATGATCGCTCCGGCTGAGCACCCATGCCCCACTCACCCCCTTTTCGGCACTCAACCGCTCCTGCTGAGCCCCTTCATGCCACTCAATGATCGCTCCTGCTGAGCCCAGCTATTGCTTTACACCACCTCATGGTCACTGCTCATGTGCCGCAGCTGCGGCTGCCTGCCGTGTGGTGCGTCATCAACCTGTCCTGGCCCGACTCGGGTGCTGGGAGTGGTGGCGGGGGTGGGGGTGGGGGTGCGGGGGGGCCTGGGGGTGTCACGGGGGAAGGTGTGACTGGGCGAGTGAGGCGGCTGCGTGAGATGGGAGTGGAGGAGGCGCTGCGCGTACTGCAGGTGATGTACCGCTCATTACTTGTACTGCGTTGATGTACTGCTTTCATGTACTGCTTTCATGTACTGCTTTCGTGTACTGCCTGAGCTTGCGCTGCCTTCATGTACTGTGTGTGATGGTGCCGCCTTTGGTCATGCACTGCTTGTGGTTGTATACTGCCTATGCCTGTTTTGTCTGTGCTTGTGCTGCCTTTGTGAACCAGATGTCCGTGTACTGTATGTGATGGTGCTGCCTTTGTGCAGTGCCTTCAATCACTGCCCTGATGCACTGCCTATGCCTGCACTGAATGTGCACATGAACCACCGGTGGCTGTATTGCATGAGCTTGTACTGCCTTCCTTGCTTGTGTGTAGTTGCTTGTTCATGCGTACCTGCTTGCTTGTGTTTCCTTGCTGGCTTGTGTTGACTTGCTTGCTTGTGTTTCACGTGCTCGCTGGCTCGCTGGCTTACTCACATGATACGTGCCCTTGAAGCCGATAACGCAACAAAAGAAAAAGAAAAACTGTGTACGACTGTGCGGCTGTTGCTGAGCCGTAAGCCCCTGAACCCTGAACCCTGAAAGGGAAACATCATGAATAAACCTGGAAACTTGACAAAACAACCCTGTGTACAACTGTACTGCCACTTGCAGTCGGACCCAAGCCTGGATGTACTGCCCTGATGTACTGCCTTTTTGTACTGCCCTGACGTACTGCCTTCATGTACTGCCGCTTGCAGTCGGACCCAAGCCTGGATGTGCGGGAGCGCGTGTCCACGGCTCTGGAGCAGCTGAGGGGTGTGTAGGGTTTAGCCGCCTGGGGGTAGGGTTTGGAGGGCTTAGAAAGGCGTTCAAGGTTCAGCCATGGGTTGGGCTGGGGTTTAGACACCTTGGTTCTGAACCAAACTCCCTGCTGTTTGTGTATTATGCGGAGGGCTCGGTGTGATGCACGGTAGAACTTGGTGTGACATGAAGTAGACTGAGGGAAGCACCTGGACCTGGTCTACCCCTGCCTTGAGAGAGAGAGAGTGTGTGTGTGACAAGTGCAGCGCGCTTGCACATTCACATGGGCATGCAAGCAGCAGCTGTCGTCCAAGCATTGAGCGTGTGAAGTGTGCATGTGTGTTCAACTGTGGGAGTCATTAGCATCATGTGGGGGTTGGGGTTGTATACGGGTCTAGTATGTGTGATTGTGTGTCATGCCTGAGCAGTAGGGCTTACTAATACTGCGCTTAAGGAAAGGCTCAAGGATCAAGCGTGGGGGACCCACACATTCTTTGATGTGACGCTCTCAAGGACTGGTGTGAGAAGCACTCTTTAAGCAGCCGGGGGAGCCATGTAATGTAGATTGCCATGCCACCTCTGCAATGTGCACATCATCAGGTTTGGTTACATGTTCATGTTACACGAGCCTTCAGCCAGTCACGGCTCACGGGCTGATCTGCAATGCACGCTCCATAGCGCGCCTGGGAGCATCTAGCATCCCAAGTTTGTTGGTGCCATCCTGACAGCCATATCCGACATAGTCCCTGAGCCATGCAGCCGGTTTGCAGAGTAACCATAAAAAATGCTGTTACCAGCTACACAGCTGCAAGGTGTGCGCACCGACGGTTCAAGTGCAGAGCACCAGCGCAGCAGGACAGCCAAACATCCTCCATCTGGAACAGCAGCACAAAAGTGCATCTCTCTGGCAGTACGGCAGTACACCACTCTAACAGTACGGCAGTACATCACTCCTGCCATCCTAACACCCATATCCGGCATAGTTTGCAAGCCATGCAGCCGGTTTGCAGAGTTACCACAAAACTTCTGTAACCGGCTTCACAGCTGCAAACCCTAAACCCTAAACCCTAAACTGTGTGCGCACCGACAGTTCACCTGCAGAGCACCAGCGCAACAGGACAGCCACACATGTCCCAGGCGGAACAGCAGCACAACAGCAGTGCATCACCCTGGCAGTAAGGCAGTACATCAAACTGGCAGTACGGCAGTACATCACCCTAACAGTACAGCACCTGCCCGGCGGTGCGGCACCAGTCAAGCCACGTGCAACAGGGGGTACAACAGGACACCACCCAGGCAGTACGGCAGTACATCACCCAGGCAGTACAGCGGTACATCACCCATGGATGCAGTGCGGCAGTACGACGCTCCCGGCCCTACCGTCGTCCCCGGACCGAAGACAGCGCAGTGGCGCTCCCGCCTGCCACAGCCACCACCACGGACACCACCCCATCCCCCTCCTCCCCCCCACTGCTCCCTTTCCCTCCAGTGTAGCGACCTTCATTCATTCCACTGCTGCCCAGCTCAGGGTGGCTGGCGTGAGGGTGCAGGGACTGGGGCAGCTTGGGCTCAGGGGAGGGGTGTGCAGCGACACGTGTGCCTTGACCCGCGTGGGCATCCTCCTCGCGCCCGCCGCGGCTGCTGAACTTGAGCCAGGTATACCACACCCCGCCTGCCTGTGGGGGAGAATGATGGCACCAACAATCACAATGAATGTCACGGTGAACTTGAGCCATGTGTACCACACGCCGTCTGCCTGCAGAAAAACAGGCGGGGCGGGCAGGCAGGCCGGGCAGGACGGCGGCACTGAACATCACAATGAATGTCACGATGAATCCTGATCCTGATCCTGAACCTTACCGTGTTGAGTGCCACGCCTGCGATGTTGACTGCGCTGAAAGGGACACCACCCAGCAGGAAGAAGCCCAGCAGGGTGCAGACCACGCCCTGCGCATGGCACGTGCACATGGGCACATGGGCGCGTACATGCCTTGTGTGTGCATACAAAATGTATACATCCGTCAAGCCTTCATATGATGTTCCTTCAAGCCTTCAGACCATAACGCGCAAGAGAGCGCCAACAGGCACGACTCAGCTGCCGCACCACATGTTCCTTCAAGCCTTCTTACCATGTTCCCTCAAACTTTCACATATGTTCCTTCAAGCTTTCACATCATGTTCCTTCAAGCTTTCACACCATGTTCCTTCAAGCTTCCACATCATAACGCGCACCTTCATGCTGTTCCGTCATACCGCTGTGCTGTGCAAGCCTGGCAGGCTTGCTGTGGGGCTTTTGCTGAGTCGTGCCTGTCACTCTCTCTCAAGTGTCACACCCCTTACCCATTACCTTCAGCACGCCCACAAGCTCTCAGATCAAACATACGCATATATATGTCCCTTCAAGCAATCACATCATGTTCCTTATATAACATCAACCAAGCTTATGAGCTTTCACACCATAACGCGCACCTTCAGCACGCCCACGATGGTCGTGGTGAGGGCGCTGTTGGCTGTGGTGCACAGGAAGAGCGCATAGTTGAGGCCCACACCCGCGAGTGCGCATGCGCACACAGTTGCGGCCAGCATGGGCGCTCCGTGTGCTGCAGCGGCCTGCGATGGCAACCATGCATATGATGGTAGAAGCTCTGATGTAGATGATGTAGAAGCTCTTGACATGCAAGGTTTTGCACTGAAAACTCGACTCAGGCCACTTTCCCAGGTTGAAATTTGATAGCAGGATGTCACATTTGTGATACAACAACACTCTTTCACACTTAAACATAGACAAATTGCCCTGCCCTCCTCATACCCAGAGGGGACATGGTCCAGAGCGGCTGGACATGTGCAGGCGAGGATCTACGAAGGTGGCTGATGTAACACCCACGGCCAACACATGAAAGCGTGCCGCTTCGCATGCTGTGTACCGCAGCCCCTGTTGTGTACCGCTTCCCATGTGTACCGCAGCCCATGCTGCGCACCGCAGCCCATGCGTACCGTAGCCCATGCGTACTGCAGCCCCTGTTGTGTACCGCAGCCCATGCGTACCGCACCTCGGCGTACGTACGCGGCAGTACCGCCCACTCCCCAGTCAGCCATACAATCGCGGCCAAAAGAGGCGCGGCACACACTGAATTGTAGTACAGGAGCTCCGATGAAGGGATCCCTCCAGCACCCTGCCACATACAGCAGGGAGGAGGATACAAAGTCAAACAGGATGAAACAGGAAGTACTAAGAAAAAGAATCTACTATCTTCACAAAGAAAGTAGGAACGGGGCCGTGGTTGTTCCCCTGTGCTGCAGGTGGAATCAGAACGGCTGCTGCAGCTACACCCTGCAGCTAAACCTGGATAAACCCTAACCCTGAACCCTAAGTCTAAATTCATAAACCCTAAAAGTGGTCATGGCCCTGCAAAGTGGCCTTAAGCTGCAGTTTCAATCCGTTTACTGCCTAGCCTCATGTGCCACCCGACTGTAACGCGTGGTCCTTTACACCTCCAGCAGCTCTCTAAGCTACAAACCCCAAACCTTCTTACAAGCTCCAGACCCTAAAGCCAAGCCTGGAATCTTAAACCCCAACTCCAATACCCTAGACCCTCACACCTGGAACTCCACCAGCAGCAAGTAGCCCCCCTGGGCCGCACATGACAGCAGCGCGAACGCATAGCCCACAATGTCGAATGTCAGGTCCCCGATGCCTGCAGGCAGACACCAGAGCACATAAAACAATACACGTGAGGCACAGGAGGCACGCGCAGCAGCAGAGGCCGCA
>QAXD01000104.1:11147-50892 GCA_004335575.1 Haematococcus sp. NG2 | reverse complement strand
CGCAGCATCGCGGGTTTAACCGCGCAAAGCCGTGTAATGATGATGATGATGATGACGGCACGGCACAAATCGCAGCAAAACACACAGCACAGCACACAGCACAGCAGAGCATGGCGAGGCAGGCGAGGCGTGCAGCAGCTCTTCACGAACACCAGGCAGCGCATGCGCTGGAAAGGTACACTATTAAGGTATAATAACACACTATGTGCGCAACACAATCTAGTCCCCTAAAGCGTACTGGACTGTGCTACTGATAAGTGTACTGGACTGTGTGACTGTGAAGTGTGCTTTGTTGAATGTGTTATTAGACGTACGAGCAGCCTTGACCCATGCACTACGCACGGCTGTGAGTTTTTGGTTTGACAGTGTGAGCGGTGTAGGGTAACAGGCCTATGTGCATCCTGGATTGGTAATCATGCTTGATCGTGCACCGGCCCTCACCTTCAGCGCCATTTGCAGCGCCAGCAGCTTTTCCGCCTCATCCAAAGGCGTCACACACCCACGGGCCACCCCCACATGCACGTGCTCAGCAGAGCTCTGGCGTGCTGCGGCTTGGACCATGCATGGCGCGCCTGCACACACGCCCTCTGATGCCGCCCCCACGCCCGCCCTCTCACGCACATCCCCGCTCATGCAGCGGGCAGTACTCGGGGGCGTGAGCGGCGTGCTGATGCGCAGGACGCTCGGCTGGTGCTCGGGTGCTGCTGCTGGCAAGGGGAGGGAGGGGCGGAGGAAGCGCGCGCTGGGGCGGCGGTTGTAGGCGCGGAGGGTGTTGATGGCGTTGTTGTTGCTGTTGTTGTTGGTGGTGGTGGTGGTGGTGGTGGTGGTGATGCTGTTGGCGTTGGTGTTGTTGTTGTTGTTGGTGGTGTTGCTGCTGCTGGTGTTGTTGTTGCTGCTGTTGTTGTTGGTGGTGGTGGTAGTGTCTTTGGTGTTGACGCCGGGGTTGCTGGCGTTGGCCCCAGCAGCATCAGGCAGCTGGGCTGCTCCCAGTGCTGGACTGGGCCCTGGATGGGGAGCATTGCTGCTGCCAGAGGTGAAGGTGGGCAGCAGCCGCCCGCTGCTGTGACGGCTGCTGTGACTGCTGTGACGGGTCCCCGGCGACGGCCGCAGCACCTGCATCCTGCTGCCCTCCCCATTCCCACGGCCCTCATTGTTGCTGCCCCGCGAGCCGCGCAGCAAGGGCAGGGCTGCCGCTGCCTTGTGTGCCCTGAGCAGCTCGGCGGTGGGGATCTGGTGCATGGCCGCAAACTGCCCGTTGACCGCGAAGTGCTGCTTCATGTCGGTTGCCAGCACCAGGTCGATCACCAGCTTGCGCATGCGGCCCCACTCAGCCTGCGTGTGGGGCGCGCATCCCAGGAGGTTTAGGGTTTAGGGTTAGAGTTTAGGGTTTAGGGTTTAGGGGTTAGGGTTTAAGGTTTTAGGGATTAGGGTTGAAGGGTTTGGGGTTTAGGATTTAGGGGTCAGGGTTAGGGTTTAGGATTCAGGGTTTAGGTTTAAGGGAGTTTGATGCTAGGGCGTGCTTTTAAGCATGCAATGCCGATCAGCCCGTGTCTGGCTGAAGGCTCATGCAACATGAACATGAACATGTGGTGCGCGCACACGTCCACATGTTTAGTGTCCATGAGTTGGGGGCGGGCGATCCATCCAAGGTGAGGCATTTCATCAAGTCAAGGCCAAGGGTTCAGGGTTCAGGGCCACTTTTGAGGTGTCATGGGCCATGCGTGTTCAGCTTCACCCGACCTACCAGCCACGCACCCATCCCATGGTCCCACCGACCAGCCGACTCATCACCTGACAACAGAACCACCCAAGCGCCCAACCACCCAACCAAACAACCACCTGAACACCACACCCACCCGCGCAACCACCCAACCGGCCAACCACCTGGACACCACACCCAACCGACAAAACACCTGAACGCCACAACCGCCCGGCCAACCACCTTAACACCACACCCAACCGACCAACCACCTGCCCAACCGACCAACCGACCAACACCCAGCCAACCACCCAACCGACAAACCACCTGAACACCACACCCAACCGCCCACCCACCCAACCGCCCAACCACCTGAACACCACACCCAACCGACCAACCACCCAACCGCCCAACCACCCAACCAACCAACCGGCCAACCGCCACTCACATCCGGCAGGTGCGCCAGGAAGTTGTGTTGCTCCTGCCGCAGCAGCTTGAACACGGCGGCAAGGTGGTAGTTCTCCATGGGGCTGCGGTAAGGGTAAGGGGTGATAAGGGTAAGGGTAAGGGGTGTTAAGGGTAAGGGGTGTTAAGGGTAAGGGGTGAGAGGGCGCGACAGGCACGACGCAGCACCTGCCCCACAGCAAGCCTGCACACCAAAGCAATTAAGACCGGACAAGGCAGGAACTGGGCTAGAACGCACAAGGCCGCCGCCCGCTGACCTACAAGCCGCGCACACAAGCGGGCCGGCTAGCTCCCCCAAGCAGTTAAAAAGGCAACGGGGGAGTCAGACCTGCGGTCGTTGTACTGCAGCGCCAGCTCATCCTTGGTCAGACACAGGTGGTCGTTGGTCACACCCTTGTGGCCGTAATCGTGTGAGATGGCGGCGATGTACGCGCACATATGCGTAAAGCGGTCCGCGTAGTGAGGGACCAGCCCGGCCGTGGTTAGCAGCAGGTGCAGGCTCTGCAGCACGTCTGCGGCGTGGGTGCTGTTGTGGTAGGGGTTGGGCAGGTAGCCGGCCTCCACGACCCTCAGGAAGCTGGCCAGCACCTGGTCAGGGCGAGTGAGTGAGTGAGTGAGTGAGTGAGTGAGTGAGTGAGCGAGTGAGTGAGTGAGTGAGTGAGTGATTGAGTGAGTGAGTGAGTGAGTGAGTGAGTGAGTGAGTGAGTGAACGAAAGAGTGAGTGAGTGAGCAAGCAAGCGAATAGTTAAGTAAATAAGTAAGTCCACGCCCTCTTGCCATGCATGTGTGAAGGGAGGGGTGCCCCTGGGTTGCCCGAGGGCCTGCTCAGCAGGTACCCCCAGTCCCCCACCAATGAGAGTGACCAACTATAGTGTACGACAGTGGTGTATGTGGTTAGCCTGGCTGGGCCGTGCAGCCAGCTGGCATCCCGTGCCAATTGTGCCTGTCTCCTCACCAGGCTAGGAGCTGTATCAGCCACCATCCTGATGAGCTTCAGTATGGGCAAGTTACCCATACATTACAGTTTTTGGGGAGGGGATGGGTCAACCAACCCCATTGCACGGAGCGAAGAGGGACCCGGATCAGACTCATACATCAGCCTACTGGCTGCCCCCTTGCATCCCGTGCCACACGTACCTGCCCCGGGATGTCAAACTGGGCCAGCAGTCCGGTGCGCGCAAAGAGCCAGTAGCCCAGCGCGGAGAGAGGAAAGCCGCCGGCTGCCTGCAGCGTATGTAATAATAACAATAATAACATCATTAACATGGCACATTATATAATAATATTCAGCGTGTGTCGTGCAACGAATCCCTAAAACGTCAAAAGCCAGATGGCAGCGGGGTTCCAACAACACGTGCAGTTCCATCTACCACCGACAGTGGCACGCACCTGGTTCAGTTCCATGGCGTCAAAGGTGTAGGTGTCAGCCGTCAGCAGCACAGCCTCCAGCTGCATGCGCAGGGGGTGCATGGTGGTTGTCAAACCGCAGCATCACAGGTTTATAATAACCCCGAACATGTGATTGTTTGCGTGACCGGCAATCTTAGTTGCAAGCCGCCGTGTAATAATGATGATGCATGGCAGTGGTCGTGGTCCCTTGAATCACACTCAGCCACGCATGTGATAAGGGGGCACAGGTGATGCTGCTGCTAACCAGCATATTGATAGCTACGTGCGTGAACGTCTGGGACGGGCTAAGGGTTCAGCGTTTTGTTGAGGAAGGGAGGCATGCATTGAGCCATCAATCTCGCTGCCGGTCAGCCTAAACTGCTGTGTGCTTAGCCTAAACTGCTGTGTGCTTAGCCTAAACTGCTGTGTGCTTAGCCTAAACTGCTGTGTGCTTACCCTAAATTGCTGTGTGCTAAGCCTAAACTGCTGTGTGCTTACCCTAAACTGTTGTGTGCTCAGCCTGCTGTGTGCTTAGAAGATTGAGGGGGACGTGCTGTGTGCTTGGCAGAGTAGTGAGGAAAACGTGCTGTGTGCTTGGCAGAGTGAGTCACCTGCCACTCACCTCCTCCAAGATCACGCGTGGGGGGTTCACCCGGGGTTCAACGTTGGGGGCGGCCACGTCTGCGGCGTGCGAGGGTTTAGGGCTCAAAGGGATCAGGGTTCAGGGTTTAGAGCTCAGAGATCAGGGTTCAGGACTGTATAGTGTGTATACTGTAGTACTAGTATGCAGCAGCAGGAATCAAAGCATCCACACAGCGCGCAGTGGCGTGTGCTGCTCGGGCACATCCTCAGTTACCTGCTCCTGCTGTGCTGTGCGCGCTGTGAGTGCTCCAGGTCAGCGGTTCGCGGACGTCCCCAGCACAGCCCTCCTCAGGCGCCTCAGGAGCTCTCGTCAGGTGACCCGCGCACTGCTGTACTGCCGTGGCAGCGGCTGCCGTTGCACCAGTGATCAAGTGATCCGCGCACTGCGCTGGCGGCGCAGCGGCTGCTTTTGCACCAGCGGGGCTGCTCTGGGCCTGGCCAGGGATGCCACAGCCCAGCTCCTCTGACGATGCCTCAGCTCCAGCAGAAGCAAGATGGCCCGCTGGCAGGCTGTGGGGCGTGCAGACGGGGGTGGCGGGTGGGCCGCACGTGTGGAGGTGCCCTCCAGCTCCAACCCCAGCAGTATGCTGTAGTGCTGTGGTGCCATGCAACGCAGTGCCGTGCAACGCAGTGCCGTGCAACGTACTGCCATGCAGCGTAGTGCTGTGCGGCCTGTTCTCATCCTCGCCAACCACCCTGTTACCACCGTCGTTGCCCATTCTGCCGGCCCCATCGTTGCCCACCCCGCTAGCCCCCTCGCTATCTATTTTATTACCACCCACGTTGCCCACCCTGCTTGCCCCTTTGTTGCCCATTCTGCTTGCTCCCTCGCTACATACTTTGCTACCCCCCTCGTTGCCCCCCCTGCCTGCCTGGCCACTGGTCTCCAGAGAGGCCCCCCCACTCGTCTCCAGCGAGGCAGTCTCAGCCAGAGAGGCAGCCTCAGCCAGGGAGGCGACCTCAGGGCTGGGCACGGCCCTCAGGCCCGCCTGCACAAAGGCCACCGCGAGCGCGGTCATGGATTTCCTGCGGCCGCCCAGCAGCCGGGGACTGGGGAAGCCTGGCTCGGTCGCGAGCCCCGCCTGCAGCTGTGGGGCCGTGAGCAGCAGGGGGGAAGGGGGGAGGCTGGTGCGCACGGAGGGGGCGAGCTCGGGATGCACAGCCGTCTGCACGGCAGGAGGGGAGGCAGGGGCGAACTATTAATTGCTGGTGTTAGAATGGGTCCGAAGGATGGCGGATACTTTCAGGGTTTAGGAGGGTCTTAGGGGGGAGGGGGGAGGCTGGTGCGCAGGGAGGGGGCGAGCTCCGGGTGCACCGCCGTCTGCACATACGGCAGGAGGGGTAGAAGGGGCGAACGGATGGTCGGTGGTTTTAGACTTTCCTATCGGCTGGCTATTGGCTGGTCAGCTGTCTGATTCCAACCCATTATCAGACCGCTGGCCAGCGCATAGCTGTGCCGCCGCACAGGAGGAGGAAGGGATGATGGATGCTGCTAGGGTTTGGGGTTTGAGGATTGAGGGTTTAGGTTTTAGGATTTGGGGTTGAAGGACTGAGAGTTTAGCGTTTAGGGTTTAGGGTTTAGGCCCTAGGGATGGAAGGCTAGGGTTCAAGGTTTTAGGGTTTTAGGTTTTTAGGGTTCAGGGTTTAAGGATGGAGGGTTACAGGCACGCAGGCAGACGCGCACGCGATGCACATGCAGCGCACAGGCGGTACACAGGCGGTACACAGGCGGCGCATGTGCAGCACACAGGCGGTACACGGGCGGTACACATGCAGCACACAGCCGGTACGCAGGCAGTACACATGCAGCACACATGCAGTACACATGCGGTACGGCACCACCCACGTGTTGCCTGCGCAGGCCACCTGCTGCCACCGCTTTGGACGCCGGTCTGACTGGGGCCGTGACATGGCGCAGCGCGTGCTGCAGCGACTTGAACTGGCCCGCCCCCGTCCCCTTGCACTCGGGGCAGCAGGTGTTTGCATGGGGCAGGTCGGTCAGGGCGGCGTGGCCGCCGGCGTGAACCGACCGGTCGCCCCCCTCCCCGTCCTCCATGGCAGACTGCTGTTCAGTGTAACGGCCGCCCAGGGCCGCCAGCAGTGCTGCCGCCACCTCATCCTGTGGGAAAGGAGGTGTTGTTATGTTACATTACACTACAGTGTATTATAATCCCCTGCTGCATGTCCAATTGTTCGCAATTTAAAGTGTTCGTGACAGGCCCTGGTGGACCAGGATCAGACAAGCAGTGTCAGACCGGGGTCAAACCAGCTCAGTCAGACCAGGAAAAGACCAGCTCAGTCAGACCGCGTCAGAACAGATCAAGGTCAGACCAGGACCAGACCAGAGTCAGACCGGACTCACATCCACGCCCGACACTTCGCGGATGCGTTGTCCAAGGTCCGAGGGCGCGTACAGGTTCTGCCTCGTGCGTAGGGACACGATCAACGAAGCCAGCACATAAAGGGGGGGCACCTCGCCTTCCACCAGTCCCTCCAGCACCATCAGCAGCCGCTCGGCTGGCGAGTCGGCTCGGAGCTCCGAGTGCGCGCTGCCAGCTGGCGTGGGCTGTAGCACGGCCTCCTGCTTGAGGCGGCTGATGGCTGAGGGGGGCAGCACGGCGTGGAGGATGACCGAGTGCTCCGCCCTGCATGGGCGCACGTGCATGGGCGCATGGGTGCATGGCGTCGTGGACATGGAGGATGACCGAGTGCTCCGCCCTGTGGGGGTGGCCGTGCATGGGCGCATGGGCACAGGGGTGCATGGGCGCATGGGCGCACGGGTGCATGGCGCTCGCATGAGCGCTTGCATGGGCGCATGTGCGCTTGCATGGGTGCATGCATGAGCGGCGTGCACATGGGCGCATCCTGGCGACAGCAGGGCCCTCCTCTCATCACCAGTCTGGACAGCACATCAATGACGAAGCAATGCAGCACGTCTAGCGATAAAACAACGTCGCACATTCTGGCATTTAACAGCTGACGCAGTGAATCAGCGCACCCACCACAGCAGGCAGCCCCACAGCATGAGCAGGGACAGGACCAGGGACAGAACCACCACCAGGGCCAGCATGGGGGGCCTCCAGGACGGGGGGCCCGCCGTGGAGCACATGTCAAACGTCACCTGCGGTACAGCGGTACAGCAGTACAGCGATACAACAGTACAGCGGTGCAACAGTAAAGCAGTACAGTAGTACAGCAGTGCAGCAGTACAGCAGTACAGTGGTACAGCTGTACATTAAGTATAACCACGTCGCAGCATATCCGTAACCGTAGTACAGCTGTGAGGCAGTGCGTTTGTGTGGCAATACGTTTGCGCGGACGGAACGGCCGCAGCACAACAGTATGCAGCAGGGCCGTACACAGGCGCAGGTTGAGGGTCGCGCTTTTCACAGACATGATAAACTGCACAGCCCTCAACCTATGTAAGGCACTAAATGATGCAGTTGCACATGACCCCGCACCTGGTTCGTGACATGCAGAAACATCTGTGAAACGCCGTGTTATTTCTATTATTATTACCTGATTCGTGACGGACAGGTTCCCCACAGTAATCTCATGGCTGCCTGAGCAGCTAAACCAGCCGGGGGACTCATACAGCCGCCAAGTGCTCGTGTTGCCCCCTTCGTTCCTCAGCAGCTGCAGCTGGTACGGGTTGCTGCATGGGGGGGATGCATGAGGTGAAGGGTGGCCGCAGCCAGTGAGCTACAGCAGCGGCAGCACACATGCAGTGCACGTTTTTTAGGGTTCAGGGTTTTAGGCCCTTAAACCCTAAACCCTAAACCCTGAAACCATGCAATATATACCCAGTACGCACACAACGCAGCACAACCACATGTGCACATACAACGTGCACAAGACAGTACAAGTAAGCACATATCACATGTTGACATGTACTGCACATGCAGTACAAAGTACCACGCAGTACACTCGCACTGCACAAGCACACGCGACCAGCATGGGCATGCATGCTTGACACCACCATGCATGCGCCATGCGCCATGCGCCGTGCGCCATGCGCAGCACACTGCAGGGCCTCATCGCCAATGGTGCCACCATGGAGTGATCCAAAACGGGCAAGCTGCCAAAGCAGGCAAGCTGCCAAATCAGGCAACCTGCTGACCTGGCGGCACCATCCATGAAGAGGGGTGAGAAGAACACATCCAAGGTGATGGCCGCCGATATGATGCCCCACCTGCACCTCACACATTGTTTAGGGCTCAGGGCTTAGGGCTTGGTGTGTAGGGGGTGAAGTTGAAGGTGCCATTACACAGCAGGGGCATGGTATAATCCGCACAGATGCACAGCCACAAACTTAAACTAGTGCAGGTATGGACTCTGCGCATCAACTGTGCAAACAGCGTGAATGGTTTAGGTGTTGGGTTTAGGGTTCAGGGTTCAGGGTTTAGGGTTTAGAGTGCTTCCCTAGTATCCATCCACAGCGTACTCCACCAGTAGCATGTGTGATTGGCACATGGCCCCACCATTTCGTCTGCGTGGCTGCATCGTAGCACGGCAGCTGACCGCTGCTGCACAGCGCGGAGTCCTCGCCCCAGCCCCACGTCTCGTTGGGGTTTGTGGTGTTGGGCACAAAGATGGGGAGGCTGAACACAAACAGCCCAGCGTTGCCGGATGCATCGACATTCGAGCCTGCAGGGCAGGGCAGGAGACACGCGCACGCGCACGCCAACAGCTTGAGGTGCCATGCAGTGTCATGCTGTGCCATGTTGTGCCATGCTGTGCCACGCTGTGCCATGCTGGCCTGCGCTCAACCACAGGTTGGACCATGCTTTCCGATGCCACGCCACGGCCTGCCAGGCCATGCTGCGCCCTGCCATGCCATGCTATGCCCTGCCATGCTTTGCTGGTCATCCACGCCACGTCACGCCACACCACGCACGCCCACACCATGCTGTGCCAGGTGATGGCATACCGAGCCCCAGTATGCTATCCCCAGTATGCTATCCCCAGTATGCTATCCCCAGTATGCTATCCCCAGTATGCTATCTACGTGCTCCAGGCCCGGGCTGCTGTCACCTGTGTACACGATGTCCCTGCTCTCTATCGCCAGCTCCAGCACAGCCTGCACGCCCTGGTAGGGCAGCCCGCCCTGGTCGGGGGCTGCATGTGCAGGCAGCAGCACAACCGCGTCCAGGAAGGCCAGAACACGACAGAATTGCAAGCCCAGCACATGAAGATTGAAGAACGGAGTGCAGATTGAGAGAGGGGGTTTAGGGTTCACCCCCAGGGGACCCTCAAATCCTCATCCGCACTGAATGTGCGCAAAGCATGCCACAAAGCAGCAACCCTTCGGAAGCGTGTTGTTATTATTATTACTGTGTGTACTTGTTATTGTTATTACTGTTATCACACCTTTGGTCCACTTGTAATTGGTAAGAAGCGCGTGGTCCAGCGTGTAGTTGCCAGTCATGGCGATCACACCCTCATCATGGTGTGACAGGAGCTGGGTGCTCACCAGCCCAGGTGGCAACTGTCGAGTATAACAATAACACGGCGTTTCACAGGTGTTTCTGCATGCCGGAGCCTGACAGTCATTCGCCAAACATCTAGGCAGCTGCCGATTGGGGTCACACAACATGAAGAGATGCATGACATGGATACGGTGGTAATCACCGCAGCAGCACCTCATCATGGCAGCCTGCAGTCCTGCTGCAGCAGACCGTGTGCAGCCCTAAACCCTGAAACCTAAAGGGCAACAAACCCTATACCCTAAGCCTAAGCCCTAGACCCTAAGCCTAAGCCCTAATCCTAAACCCTAAGCCCAAACCCTAAACCCTAAGCCCTAAGCAACTCACCCGTTGGAGCCATAGATCCAGGTACGTGTGCAGCTGGCCAGAGGCATTCTTGCTGGGGTTCAGCACGATCTGATCCCTTAGGTTGTACACTGGCATGAGGGCGAGCTCCAGGTACCGCTGCAGCTGCTGCAGGGTGGTGGAGGCTTGCGCGCCCATCTGCAGCACAGGGGGTCGGTGTGCATACAATGCGCTGTGAGCCAGTTAGATAGGTATCTCGTATGATCGCATGCGATGCAGCATGCGCATGGCGTCGCGTTGCAGCGTGCACACATCGATGGCGTAGCATACATGGCGGGTGGGGTGCGTGCAAGCCATGAAGTGACCGATGGGCTTGTGTTAGTTCCACGTGGCTTGTGACAGCTTCATTCAGGCGCCCACCATTCGGGCTGCGTTCCTCATATCCTTGTCAGCCTGTACTTTGACCACCACTGTGCCAGCTGTCAGCATGGCCGCCAGCAGCAGCAGGGGCAGGACAGCAACCAGGGGCCGGTGCTTGATTGTCGCCCAGGTCACTGCCACGCGTGTGAGCATGTCAGACCTGAAGCGTGACATGGCTGCAGCAGCTGAAGGCCGCATGCTGGTAGAGGAGGTTGCATGCTGCTGATGCTCGGCTCCGGCTGTAGCGGGGTGTGCCATGTGATAGTTGGGTGTCACATGCCCCTGCTGAGCCATGTCGTCACCTGCGTGTGTGTAGGGGTCATGCATGGTGCACTTGGAGCGCAGCAAACGCGCGCTCGGAGACAAACAGCTGTGTGCGTTGTGGGTTGTGCAGGCGAAGCATAGCGCTCGCTTGCTTATGGGGAGGACCTCCCACGACCCACGCGCATACACCAACCTGCAGTGGCGCGCTACCAGAGTTTCACAGCGGCTCTGGTCCAGACGCTCGTGCATGCTGCCAGCAGCGCCAGAATGGGAGGTACAGAGCGGCTGTCGTAGATTTTTGCCGTGAACACGATCACTGTGGGACTTCATTACAACTAATGCTGCATCTGAAGGCCGGCATGGTCTAGTAATCAACGGACTTTTGGCACTCAGTTAAAGATGAAAGCCGTCGCTACAGCTTGCAGTGAGCGCGCGCAGCAGAAACTATTTGAAGTGTCAAGGCGTTCATCTGAGGCAATCACCTCACCCCATCCATGTGACCTGCACACGGTGCTTATTTGCGGGGACACTTATAATTAGAACGTCACTTGAAACTGGTTTCTTGCGCAAGCGGCCCTGTTACCGTGGGTGGCCAGCGCGCCTTGACAACAACAGCTCGAAAACACTCCGCAGTACATAATTAGTGTATGTTACAGATGAAAGACAGGCCCCATGCATGTTTGGCATCACAGCATCCCCGTAAATGCAGTGCCCATATGCCCATCCTGCATCAGCAGGGCAGCTGCCTCCCTCTAGCATTGACGTGCAGCGCCTCAACGCTGCGGAAGTTGTGCGATGAACTGTGCATAATGTGCCACCTGCAGCTTGATGTTGGAAGGTGTGCGCGTGCTGCATGCTGCATGCGCAGTGTCCAAGCTCAGCCATGGTGGCATCGCCTGCAGTATCGTGCAAACAGCTGTTGCTGTCTGCAGCAGCCCAGCAGCCCTGCAACAGGCACATGCTGTACTTCGTGCATCACTGACATGCAGCAGCGTTGCTTGTGTTCAAGAAGAGGATGTTCACACATCTGGCTGCTGGGACCTGCCGCTGCCTGGGAGCTGAACAGGTCGCGCCGCTGCTGCCTGGGAGCTGAACAAGTCGCGCATGCGCTGCCAGGGAGCTGAACAGGTCACGCAGCCGCTGTGTGGGAGCTTGTAGACCACCTTGGCACCTTGGCCGTTCAGCACCTTGGCTCATACTGCGCCACCACTGAGTCACTCACAGAGATGCGAACATTGTGAAGTAAGGGAGCGGCCAGCTGCTGCGCAGATGCGCCAGCGGTACAGGAGCAGTACAGTCTGCAGGACGAACTGCCAGCACTGTGGTGGACGGGCCAGAGGGCTGTAGCTGGCCTGCACTCCTCATTTTCCCTCCAGCGTAACGGCCTTCATTCAATCACAGGGGCTGAGGGGCTGTGCTTCACAAGTGGTCGCATGTGTAACGTCCGCAGCTGCTCCAGCCTGACCTGCTACACCATGGCTGGCGTAGGGTTTAGGGTTTAGGGTTTGAGGTTCAGGGCACCTACCACTGACGCAAGCCATGTGTCTCACCGCCACCGACTCGAGCCACGTGTTCAGCCGCCACCGACTCCTGTTCAGCCGCACCCACGATGCCCTGATGGCCCTGCATGCATGCAGCTGCCCAAGCCAGGCGGACTGCCAGCTGCAGCACGAGAGAGGGCAGCAGGCAGGGAAAAACGCCGTGCACTGGTGCCACGCGCCGGCCAGGGCGGTGGTGCAGTAGCACATCAACCGCATGCGCCACACTCACACACGGGTGCTTGCCGCCCACTGCTCTGCCCCACAACAGCACCAGCCTGGCCCGTGCAGGTGCACCACGTTCTTTGTTGCTTGGGGGTGCAGGAGGTACCCACTCCTCCCTGTCCCTCCAGTGTAACGGCCTTCATTCATTCACGTGTGCAGCAGCTGCAGGGGCCTGCCACTCCACTGAAGTGGTGAGGTGACAGCTGCTGCAGTGCGGTTCACAGCTGTGTCGGGGCCTTGGATTGCAGAAGGCCCTCATGTCCTGGGGCCATGGGGCCAGCTGTGCAGGGCCGCCCACAGGCACCATGCAGCCCACGAGCACGAGCACGCAGCTGGTCATTATGCGCGCTGCATGTGCAAACTGGCTGAGACTGCATATGCTGCATGTATGACTTGCATGATGCATGTGTGTATGGGACAAGATGCGCACAACAGCAGCTGAAACCGCAGGATCGGAGTTTATGCCGGGTTTGACAATGTGGAGGCGCAGCATAACGCACCTGCTCGCAGACCCGAACCCTTTGACCCCGTTCAGCCATGCAAATACGTTTGTAAAATCAGATGCAGCGGTATTGGCTTTTGCTGCTGAACCCTTGATTGCTGAGATCTGGCGCTGCTCATGGTCGTAGCCTGCTTACCGAGCTCATCCACACGCGCCCTCGTCAGATGACTGAAATTCACAACTCTTCCCAGTTGCTAGTCATTTGATGATGTGACGCAGCAAACCCTGAGCCCTAGCCGTACTTTTTCATAGCTCGCACACCACGGCCAGGTTGAATGTTTACAACGCACAATATGCTGTGGCGTGATTATGGCAGGACCTAGTTGCAAGCGTGGTCAAGCATGACCCTGGCGCATGCAACAGTGTTCCTTGTCTTGTTGCTTCTCATCAGGAAATCAATTGCATTTTCTAGGCCATATGCACTGTGTGCTCGCGTTGCAGAGGCAGCTGGTGTGCCCGCCAGCCAACCCACCACGTTGCCGGCCTTGGTAAGAAGCTTTGAAGGTCCGAGTTACTTGCGCTGTGTTCGTTTGCACCTGTTGTTGGGTGGGTTTGTTTAAGCCTTGGACACCAGCTTAGCTTTCAACTGCAACGTGTTTTCATCACTATGCCTTTCCGACCTTGGAAATGTGTCCAAAAACGCGTTCTTAGCCTCTCTAACGCGCCCCAGTAAGCGCGCCACTGAGCAGCTTGGGGTGCGCCTTGCATGCATGCAACCCATGATGCAACCCTCATGCACTGGCGCTTGCATGATGCCACTTGCCTGCACTCACTCTGCATGCCCATGTCCACGCACACGCCGCAGCTGGCAGCCTGGGAGCTGCCATCCAGCTGGTATGGCCGCGCTGACATCCGCTTAGCTGAGGTGGAGGCAGCAGTGAAACGAGTGGCCTCTGGCAAGGGCCTCCCAGCTGCCCAGATCACCACCCACCCACCTGCTGTGCCTCCACAAGCAGGCGCCCATGCACGCTTCGTAGACAGCCATGCAGGCAGCCCAGTCAGACAGACGCGCGCCCAAGACAGACAGGCAGGCGAGCACAGCCAGCCCAAGGCGGATCAGGGGCCAGAAGGTAAGAGCCCCATATCACCTGCCCTTGTTCCCCACCACAGTCCCACTCCACAAGCATACCCCAAACCCTAAACCCCCAAACCCTAAACTCTGATACCCTAGACCCTGAACCCTAAACCCCATGCTGTACGCACACATGCCATGCTACCACGGCTGCGCAGGGCCTGGTGGGGCGGGGGGGACATCAGCTGCCACTGGCACCATCCCAAGGATCATCCACATGACTCTACGGTCCACAGAGGCACTGAAAGACAAACAGGTGCGCGCGCGGGCTTGAGGGTTCGCAGGGTTTGAGACAATAATAAAACAGGTTTTGAGATAATAACAATGCAGGGTTTGGGATGATAATAATGCAGGGTTTGCAGGGGTTGAGATGGTAATAACAATGCAGGGTTTGCAGGGGTTGAGACAATAATAATGCAGGGTTTGAGATGATAATACTGCAGGGTTTGCAGAGGTTGAGCTGGATGGAGCTAATGGTTCAGGTGGAGGACGCTGGAGGACAAACATGTGCACGTCGTGCTGCGGGGTCACAGGCACTGTCCGTCGCGTCATGGGCGCTGATGAACCCGCGGCACACGCTGTACGTCTGGTCCGACGCCGCGGCACGCGCCTTCATGACGGTACACCACGCAGATGTACTGCCGACGTACGACGGCCTCCCCAGCGTGAGTGTGATCTTGTTCTTGTTCTTGTTCTTGTTCTTGTTCTTGTTCTTGTTCTTGTTCTTGTTCTTGTTCGGTGTATGTAATGAGCAGGCCAATCATTGGGTGTGAAGACTATGAACAAGGATGGCATGGCCTGCATGACCAAACCACATCCTGCACATTGCGCGTGCTGCCATACAGCCGCACGATTTCCTGCTGTGTCACATGCTGTACTGCCGCACCGCACGTTGTACTGCCGTACCGCAGCCTGTGGAGCGTACTGACATGTGGCGGTACGCGGTGGTGTGTACGTACGGCGGTTTCTACTTTGACGCGGACACGCTGCCGGCGCAGCCCATCGACACGTGGCCCCTCACGGCCAACCAACCGTGGCACGCGCTGCAGCAGCGGCGGTTGGTGGCCGCGGCAGGGGGCAGTACGGGCGGTACAATCAGCATGGCAGGTACAGCCGGGGCAGGCGGTACGAGCAGTACAAGGTTGGGGGCGGTCAGCAGTACAGAAGTACACAGCAGTACAGAATCCGGCCCGCGGCTCGGGGACTGGGGCAGCTGGGCCGCCCGGTTCCAGCGCGGCAGCAGTACAAGGCAGTACAACGGCAGTAGCAGCAGTCAGACCAGCCACCGGGCGGGCGAGCAGCACCAGGCAGCCGCGTCAGGCGGCATGGTGGCAGGCAACGAGGACCCATGTGCCCATGCAGACAGCCCATGTGCCCCGCCCCATGTGGGGGCACTGCTGGGGTTTGAGGCGCATCACGACTCCCATGAGCATGCGCATGCACTGGGCTTCCCCTCCCAGCACCAAGTGCTGCAGGTGAGCACCCACCGTTGTGTTTGTTTATGGGTTTCTTACCTTTGTTTGTTTATGCGGGTGGCTGCTGGTTGTGCGTGCAACACGCATCGCATCATATTATGGCTTAGTTGCACTGCAAGCGAAAGGCAAAAGCCAAAAAAAGGCAAAAAAAGCAACCCCCAGGTGCTGCAGCCAGGTTTGGTGATGTGGGATTTGTAAGTTGTGCTGGTTTGCGGGCTGCTGGTCAGCTCTCTAGTTCATTGCATCAGGCTCTCTGCTTCATTCTGTCAAGCTCCGGAAAGCAGCTGGAAGCTGTGAGGCGTCGTTGTTATGTTATATCGGTGGCTTGTCTGAGCATCACCGCCAAATGACAGCAGCCAACAGTCCAGATCCTGTTTGGAAGCACTCCTCAATCAGCTACTGCATGAGGCTAACTCTCTTCAAACCTGTCTGTGCGCATCCTGTGTGTCTAATTGCTCATGTTGTGCACCGGCTGGCCGGCTGCGCAGTGGGCGTTCGGGGCCCAGCCAGGGCACCCGTTAACGTGCGGCATGGGAGGGCGCATAGGGAGGTTCAGGGAGCTAGAGGTGGCGGGCTCTCTGGAGCACCTGGTGAGTTGAACGGCCCACGGGCTGATGCGAACGGTCCAGGGGCTGAGTCGAACGGGCCATGGGCTGAGTCGAACGGCCCACGGGCTGACACGAACGGCTCACGGCTTGATGCGAACGGCCCACGGCCTGATGCGAACGGCGCACATGCTGATGCGAACGGCCCACATGCTGATGCGAACGGGCCACCTGCCAACCTGACTATGCCACCTGCCGTGCTTGGGCGCTCCAGCCTTTCCTGAAGCCATGCAGGGCTCATGCATACCGTGGCACACTTGACAGTGCGCCCGATGTCGTGCCTGAGGCAATTATCATGGAACTGCTAGCATGAGGGTATTCACACTGCTGCTGCCGCTGCCGTCCTTGCCATCGCTGACGTGGCCATGCGACGCCCGCGCTGCTGTGCTGCCGCAGTACAGTGTACCGCTGTACTGCGCCATAACCCGGAGTACTGCCGTTAGACGATATCCCATATATTACCGAAGAGTTGTTTAGATCTTTCTACGAAAAGAGGATCGAGGATGAAGTCGAGATCTGTACCGCTGTACTGCTGTACTGCCGCAGGCATGGAGCGCGGACCATGCGGTACTGGAGCGTACAGGGCCCGGTGCATGGAGCACTGCTCTGGAGGAGTTGGTGGCAGCTGCAGGGGCAGCAGCAGGCACCCCAAACCTCACTCTGGCCTCTTTTGCAGAAGGCGGGGGCGATGTGTGGGCGCCCCTGGGCACCCTCCGCTCACCGTTCTCACACCTTTCCTCACGGTTCTCACACCTTTCCTCACGGTTCTCAAACATTTCCTCGCGGGTCCCAAACGTTTCACGCATACGGCTGCGCAGCACTCTTTTGATTGCTGAAGGTCTGGGCCTCATCAAGGGGGGCAGCAGCGCGGGCGGCAGGTCTGCTGTGGGTGGCAGCTGGAGGGAAGCTGACCCAGGCGGTACGGGGGCAGGCGGTACGGGGACAGGGGCAGTGGCAGCAGCAGGAGACGCTACAGGCGGCACAGTCTTTGGCCCAGGCACTACAGTCCTTGCACCTGGCGCTACAGACACTGCAGTCCTTGCACCAGGCGCTACAGGCGGTACAGTCCTTTCACTGGGCACTACAGATGGTGCAGGCGGTACAGGCGGTACATCACCAGGCACTACAAGGGTGAGGATCCTGGGGCAGCGCAGCATGACAGTCACAGGCAAGCCACAGGGCCACCAGGCGGCCGGCAGCAGCGGCAGTACAGGCAGTACACGCAGCACCGGCGGTACAAAAAGGCATGGGCAGTACAGACAGGCAGAGGAGCTGCTGGTGCGTGTACTGCCGCTGCCGCTGTGGGGGTGTGACGCAAGGTTCTCACCCCTGCCCGGTGTGACCAAGTCCACGCGCACCCCTACCGCGTTGCTGTACCACATGTTCGCGGTGGGTGGGGCAGTACTATGGTTGTTGAGCAGTACAGTATTTGAGCAGTACGGTTGTTGAGCAGCACAGTTGCTTGCACGGTACCGCTGCTGTGGGCAGTACAGTTGTTGAGTGATGCAGTGCTCAAGATGCAGCAACACAACTGTTGAGCAGTACAGCTGTTGAGCAGTACAGCTGTTGGGCGGTACAGCAGCTGTGTTGCCTGTTGCGGCTGGTACCTGGCGGCTACTGCTGCTCCTAATTTAGTAAACCCAGACCTTGCTGACCTCACTTGACAGTCCTCTCCCACATGCTCTCATTCGGATCTTTACTGGGATCTTTATTCACACATCCGCTTTCTTTCATCAGCATCTTAACTGGGATCTTTACTCGCCTATCCACATGCTGTACTGTGATACACCATGTCATTGTTGTTATGCTTTGCTGTGCACTCCCCTGCAGAGCTCCTGGAAGGTGTCCCTGTCAGCACACACGCGCAAGGCAGGCAGTGGTGCCGGCAGCACCAGTAGCAGTCATCACCATCCTGGCAGCAGCAGCACCACCAGCAGTCACCACAGCACTGGCGGCAGCAGTGGCGGTGGCGGCAGCCATGGTGGCGGCAGCAGCGGCAGCGGCAGCCATCGCAACGCGGGTGGCGCCAGTGGCTTTGGCAGCAACAGAGACAATGTGTTGGCACAGGAGGAAGCACAAAGAAGGGGACACAGCAACCGCGATCACCACCACAACCACCACAACAACCACCACCAGCAACACCACAACCACAACCAGCACCAACACCACAATAACCAGCACCAACACCAACACCAGCAACACCAGCTGGTCTCTCGCCAGATCAGCAGCAGCAAGCAGGCTCTGTAGCTGCCCCTCTTGATCCAAAATCAGATCTTTTGTGCAATCTTGTCTCCTTGTGTTTGTCTGTTGATCTAGCATACAGCTGAGAGTCAAATTACACCGCTGTCATGCTCATGCAACGTGTCAGGTTCTTTACTTGTTTCTGTTAGAAGGCTCATCTCCGCTGTGAATAACCTGGTAGATTACACCCTAGACTCACGGCTGTTTTGGTCCTTGGTACCACATGAACTGCCATGTACTGACGAGTACCACATGTACTGCACGTACCGACATGTACTGCGTGTATGTACAACCAGTCCACAAGAGCTGCAGGCTGTGGACCATGCGCATGGTTTGAATGACAAACAGTACTAGTTGCTAGATTGGAGTGAACACTTACTAGATTGGGGTGAACTGAGGCGAGTGCAGGGCGGGTGCAGAGGTTTGTGCTATTGTTGCGAGAGCAGTGGAATTCATACTGTGTGAGCTGGTCTTCTGACTTACTACCGGAAGTACTTTTCTGACAGTATCGTTGAATGGGATGCTGCTCACATATCCCACAGCCAAACGATCTCGCAATAGAGTTCAAACATATGTTGTGTGTTGCTGTTGTTGTTACAGAAGCCGTAGGCGCCACTTAAGGCCCTCTTGGCATGTGCGCAAGCTCTTCACTCACCAGAACATCAGTCCCAAAACTCTGCATCCACTATCAGCCATGGATGCCGCCCCTACTCCTATCTAGCGCCAAGGAAGGCACAAAACTCAGCCGCTACACCATAACGCATAAGCCAAAGGAGGGCTTCAAGGTGACCTAAGCCAGCTGAGCTCAGCAAGTAGGGTGTACACCCACGAGATGTACACCCTTTTTGTGTTGTACATCGCTATCCTCCGTGCATCTCAGGGGCATGGGGCGGTCCCAATGCATCCCATCCCATCACACGTTCATGTCACACGCGCCTTCAGCCAGCAGCCACAGCCCGCACCAAACACAGGCCACGCCAAAAAACCGGGATGCAACATTGTGCTGTGGCCGCCAATACACCTGAAGTTGTACAAACCACGACCCAAGCCATACACACAGCGCCCTGCACCTTGAGCCACATGTTCATTTCATGTCCGTGTTACACAAGCCACCAGCCACACACCAGCCGGACATGAGCCCAGACCTCAGTCGGACATGAGCCCAGACCTCAGTCAGACATGAGCCCAGACCTCAGTCGGATGCCAGTCAGACCTCAGTCAGACGTGAGCCCAGACCTCAGTCGGACGTGAGCCCAGGACCCCAGTCAGACGTCAGTCAGACCTCAGTTAGACGCCAGCCAGACAGCAGTCAGACCCCAGTCAGAGACGGCAGTCAGACCTCAGTCGAAGCCGCGGTGGATCTCGGCGCGCGTCACACGCTGCAGCGCCTTGATGAAGGCCGCGGTGCGCAGGGGCAGGTTCTTCTCCCTGAGCGCAGAGATCGGGGATGAGGGTGCAGTATGAGGGTTTAGGGGCGTGGGTTTAGGGTTCAGGGGTTTGCAGTGAATAACCAGTGTGTCATGCGGTACGTCGGTACCATGACACCGCGAAAGCACATGTGAACTTTGAACCTTAGAACAGCCGCACGCTTGTGATCAGAGACTTGCCGTGGGCGGCAAGTCACTACTCACAATTGTGGGGCTGTTCTAAAGTTCAGTACAACCACAGCACATGCAGCAGTACAGTGCAGCACAGCACGCGGTACAGGATACAATGAGAGGCAGTGTCCACCAGGTGCGTCAAGGAAACAGGGTCAGGAGGGAGGAGCTGAGCAGTGCAACAAGTCAGGTCCGTTTAAGCAAACCAGCCAGGTCAAACCAGTCAAACTTTGCTCCCCGCCCTCATTCATCTCACTCACTTGTGGATGTCCCAGATGGCGGCAAACGCGTCGGTCATCTTACGGTCCAGCTTCCTGTGTGTCAGTTTCAGCGTTCATGGTTTTAAAGTTATTTTTTATCAAGGTTTTGGATTCAGTGCAGTTTGCATTTGTAGCGCTGTCTCCTCCCTCATGCAGCACGTGCGACATGGGGGAGGTGGCATATTAACCCCCCCATATGATATGCATGTTGTGTGAAAGTGCGCTGTTGTGCTGGTATGCATTGTTGCGCAGGGAAGCTGCATTCAGACGAGTTCCTACCCGCGTGTCTCGTGGATTCTGATTGCTCTTTTAAACTCGGCGGGTGAAAGACATGCCGCAAAAGCAATACGTCAGAACAGTACATCACTCAGGCGGCACAAGGAGTGCAGACAGCTGGAATTGAAACGAAAGCAAGCTCGCGCTCCGGCATGCAGAATCATCTGTGAAATTCCGTGTTGTTAATATTAATATTCCAAGCTCGCGCGCGCAACACACACACCTATTCACATCGTCCTCCTCCCACTTGAAGTTCTGCAGGTTCTGCACCCACTCAAAGAATGACACGGTCACACCACCGCCGTTCTGCAAGAAGCACGCGGTGAGCATGGCGCAGATCATGTGAGGTCAGGTTGCAGGTCAGGTCAGATCAGGTTGGATCAGACCATACCAGATCAGGTTGGATCAGACCATATTAGATCAGGTTGGTCCAGATCATATGAGGTCAGGTTGCAGGTGCAGATGCCAGGCGACGCTGCCCATGACGGCCGACCAGAGCGGAATCACCAAGCAAACACCATGCAGCGAGCAGCTACACCAGAGCGGAATCGCGGCACGCGCCAAACAAACAAACCAACCAACCAACAAGGCTGCGCCCGCTAACAGGCGTGGATAAGGGGAGGCCGCGGAACAACCCCAGATCGTGGTACACACCACATAGATGCCAGGCGCGCGTCACACTGTCACGCTGATCAGCTCGTGACAGGCTGAAGGCTGATGTGTAACATGAACATGAACATGACACGCACCGTGTAAATGTCCGGCAGCACGACAATGCCGCGGTCACGCAGGATCTTATCCCCATCTGGCGTGGTGGGCCCGTTGGCGGCCTCCACCACAAACTTGGCGTTGATCTTGCTCGCGTTGGCCTCTGCGCGCACAGATAATTTACAGACAAAAGTTAATAACAATTTTATAGAAAAAGCCGTCCAAGGAGCGACAGCAACAGTAAGAACAGCCCTAACAAAGACAGTGGCAGCGAGACCAACCAAGGAACCACAGCAACAGCAACAGTAAGAACAGCCACAGCCACAGCACAGCACAGCAACAACAACCCCAGCAACAGCAACAGTAAGAACAACACTAAGGAAGACAGCAGCAGTGAGACCAACGAAGGGACCATGGCAGCAGGAATGTTACGCAAGCCTTCAGCCAGTCACGGGCTGTTCAACAGTGCGCAACGGCGACAGTAAGCACAACGCTGACAAGGACAGTAGCAGTGGCAGCAGCAGCACGGGCGCCAGCGGCAGTCAACAACAGCAGCGATGAAAACGAAGCAGATAGCAGTGATCTCTCCACCACCAACCAGGACGCCTCCCTCTCACAGAGCCCCCCCCCACCACCAAAGCCATCCCTTCCCACACCACTGCGCTCTCTCTCTCACACCCCTCTCACCTCCTCTTCACACCCCATGAGCCTTTACCACACACACCCCAACCATCTCACACCCCCTTTGACTCATTTTTTCATCCCCTCTCACCCCTGCTCACACCTCCTCACTCCCCCTCTCACACCTGTGATCACACCGCCAATGGCCGCGGGGATGAGGACGTCACACGGGTGAGACAGGATGTCTGACGCGGGGAAGGGCGTGGCTTCCGGGAACTCCACCAGCTTCTTGCCACCCGCCACGTGCGCGCTACAGCCGGTCAAACAATTCACAAGTCACAGATGCAGGTCAAATGCACGTCAGTTCACCAGTCAAAGATGCAGTTCGAATGCACTTCAGTTCACCAGTCACAGATGCCGGTCAGTTCACCAGTCACAGACGCCGGTCACACCACCAGTCACAGACGCCGGTCAAGCACTGATTAACTGCTCGTAAAACGCGCACAGCACGCACACATCCCCCAAAGGATGCCTCACCGCAGCTTCTTGATGTCCAGACCCTTGTCGTTGTGGATTGCGCCTGTCACGTCACTCACAGCGATCACCTGCGCGATACGACATTGAGCCGCACAGCATGCGACAAGATCGGTGCACTGTTGAGCAGCGCATCATTGTGTGTGTCTGACAACTCGTTCTACACGTTCTACATCGCACCAGCTGTTGAGGAACATCTGGAATCACACCATCCCTTGCCTGAAGAATAGCATTCGTTCCTCTAAACCACACCTTGCATCACACACCCCCACCCCTTCACGCCCCCAAGAACAAGCCCTCACCCCTGCAATCCCACTTCTCCACACTCCGTTCCACACCTGGCCACACTTTCAGATTCCACCCAGCCACACTTCCTATACGACCGGTCACACTTTCCCATCACCCCCTCACACTGCCCACACCACCCGGTCACACCTTGCCGCCCATGTCAGACAGGATGTCTGCAGCCCATGCGCCCACATTGCCAAAACCTTGGATCACGTACCGCTGGTCTGCCACCTTCCTGCGGGCAGTACAAGGCAGTACACATGCGGTACAAAGGGTTTAGGGTTTAGGGGGTTTAGGGTTTAGGGGTCAAGGGTTCAAAACCAGTACAACACAGCACGAACGACTGTGGGCATCTTCTGCACGGGATGGCAAGCGGCAAGATGAAAGCTTGCCGCCAAGGCATGAGCTTCAGAGCATCCGGCGCAGTCAAAACCCAGGCCACAGCCCTCGGCAACTGTGCCAAGCACAACACAGCCAGCCACCCCATGCCACACCCAGCCCCAACACGCGGTCAGACCAGCCCCAACACGCGGTCAGACCAGCCCCAACGCAGAGTTCCAAGCGCACAGTCAAACGCCCAGCCTCAACGCACGCTCGGATGCACCCAGTTCCCACGCCAAGGCAAGTCAAGTCAAACCCGCAGTCAGACCCAAGCCAACCCGCAGTCAGACCCACAGTCAGCAAGAGCCAGGCCGAGTCAGACGCACCCCGCATGCGACGCGCGCAGTAACTCGCGTACTGCAAAGGCGGTACCGCGACCCGTGGCGGCCTCACGGCCCAATGACCCATGCAGGTACACGGGCTTGCCAGTGACCACACCGGGTGAGAAGCCCCTGGGGTGTGATTGTGTGAGCGAGGTCATTGGTTTTGGTGGAGTGACCAGGGAATGGGAATGGGGCCGAGAAGTGTGACTGGGTGACACGGACGTGTGATGGTGTGATGCCACACATTGAGGGGGCGATAGAAGAGCGACCACAGTGGCGGGAAAGGAATTGAGTGATTGGGGAGTGATTGAGGAGATGTGATGCACGGTGTAGGTGTGCACAGCAACGTGCTGCATGATGCAATGCAGATCTAGCCAGCCCCCCCAAAAATCCCCGCCAAAATGCAATTGCAGCTGCCACCAGGTCACTGCCTCACACACTTGAGCTTGGAGAACTCATCAAAGAACCAGGCCATGACGCGTGCGTCTGTGTTCATGTCTGGCGCAGGGATGTCCTCATAGGTGCCGATGATCTCCTTGATGGCCTGTGCGCCATCAGCAGTCACACAAAGAAAGATGCATGAGGAAGAGATACATCGGGATGGCCTACAAGTAAAAAACATTACGATACCGTGTGAGACGCCATACTGGACGCCCATGGCTTTTCAAATCTCTCTTAGTCATGGTAACGAACCAACGAATCAAGAAAGAACCAGGCTGTGACCACCCACTCACCACCACCAGCTTGCGAGTGAGCTTCTCCAGCTCTCGCTCACTCAGCTTCTTGGGGTCCACTGTGATGCCGCCCTATGGAGGGCAGGGTTTAGGGTTTAGGTTTGAGGTTTAGGGTTTAATGTCTAGGGTTTAAGGTGCAGGGTTTAATGTTTAGGGTTCAGGGTTTAGGGCTTAGGGTTTAAGGTCTAGGGTTTAACCCTAGGGGAGGGAGCGCAACGCCAACACACAGAGCATGACACTCTGCAGCCACACACACAGCCTGCACTCCCAACACAACATACACTGGCTCTCCAGTCCACGCTGCGAGGCTCCGGCAAGCAGGTCAAAGCTGCGTTTAAAGATTGCTGGTGCCGGGTGTTCTAAGACGCAAAGTAACAAGCAGCAACAGCCCAGCCCACCCCAGCACACAAGCCCAGCCCAGCACACAAGCCCAGCACACAAGCCCAGCCCAGCCCAGCATACAACCTAGCCCAGCACACAAGCCCAGCCCAGCCCACAACCGCATCACAGCGCGACCTCTCCCCACCCNCCACCCGCCCACCCACCGTGGTCAACCCACCTTGGCACCCCCGAATGGGATGTCCATCACAGCTGTCTTCCAGGTCATGAGGGAGGCGAGGGAGCGCACGTCATCAATGTCCACTTGGGGGTGGTAGCGCAGGCCGCCCTGCACACACAGCCAGTGTAACACCTTAGGAGCTACGTTTGGTATCGCAGCTGGGTGCTACATACTGTATACTTGTCCTATCTAACCCCATTCCACCTGGCCATCCCTTGTCCGCCCTTAGGGGCGACAGCCAGTGGGTGCAAGCGTGCCCGTGCAACGCGCGCGCACACATGTTGAGATGCAGCACCGCAGCAAGCGTGCCCGTGCAACTCGCGCACACACATGTTGACTGGCACACGCACACACATTGAGATGCAGGCACGCGCACGCATGTTGAGATGGCACAAAAGCAGGCAGTGGCATCACAGGCACACGCGACCATGTTTTCCAATGTTTTCCCTGTCTTTGCACTGTTTTCCAGTTTCCAGTTTGCACGCGCTCACCTTGTATGGCCCGCGGCTGTTGTTGTGCTGCACGCGGTACGCGTTGAACACCTCAATCTCCCCGTTGTCCATCTGCATCACCAGCTCCACACTCATCTGCGAGGTGTGAGATGTGTGAGACGCGTGAGAGGTGTGTGAGGCGTGAGTGAAAGCTGTGATATGTGTGAGGTTATGATGTGAGAGGTCTCTGCCTCTTTCCCCTGACCCCCTCCCTCTCCCTCGCCCCTCCCCTCCCCATTCTCTGTTTTACTCTCCCTTCCCATCCCCTCTTGTCTCTCTCACCCCCCTCTCCTCTCTTTGCCGATACTACCCTAAACGCTGGCAGTGACACTCGTTCAGTCACACTCTTACAGTCACACTCTGGCAGTCACGTCGCACTGTTGCAGTCACATCACACTCTTGCAGTCACACTCTTGCAGCCACTCCCCGCACAGCACCCACCTCCCGCTGGGGTGTGAGCAGCAGCTTCTGCAGCTTCTCAGGGTAGTCCAGCTCTATTAGCGCCTGTGCATTACAAGTGTGTATTCAATGAATACCAGTGAATACCAGCGAGTATTCAATGAATAGTAATAACATGGCGTTTCACAGTATTCAATGAATACCGGTGTGTATTCAATGAACACCAGTGGATACCAGTGATACCGGTGTGTATACCAGTGTGGATACCAGTGATACCGGATGTATTGAGTATGATCTCTTGAGTATGATGGATGTATTGAGTATGATCTATTGAGTATCCAATGAATACCAGTGTGGATATCAGTGATACCGGTGTCTATTCAATGAATACCACCAGCACAGCACCAAAGAGGGCAACCTCAAGCCAGTGCACGATGTGAGGCATGATGGGCAGCTTTGTTGTGGGCAGGAATGATGGGTGGAGTTGCAGTGGGTCAACGGCCCTGATGCACGCACTGCTGCTGTGTGCCACAGTATGGGCCTGTTGGCGAGCTCTGATGCCAGATGCTGCACAGTGCACAGTATGCGAGTGCTGCAGCAGCTTGACCATGCTGTGCAAGCGCAGGTGCATGGCGATCGTCGGCCTTGTGCAGCGTGTGCCTGGTGGCTGCGTCAGCCAGGGGCTGATGTTGGTAAGTGGACATGCAAGCGCGTGCCAAGTCAGCATGCGTGCATGTCCCATGCATGCAGATACCCCCCATGTGCACAAGGTGCTGCTTTCACAGATGCCAACGGTTAGAAGCTCGGCCCATGCTCATCCGGCGCCCGCGCACCTCACGAAGGAAGGTGTTGGTGGCCTCTGCGCACAAATGCCGAGTCAGCGCGCTTTTTTGTGTCAGCACAATGCTCAGCACGCAACATGGAGGGGCCAAGGCCCCCATCGGTTTGAGATTAACACCGGCGGACCATGTGAACTGCTTGAGAGATGCAGGTCCTCAAAGACGCGTGCAAGATCGAGGCTCCCAGGGGTCAACCCTTGCATATGCATGACAAACCAACCCACGATGGAGGGCCAGACTAGATTCTCACCAGCGTGAGATAGAGACCGAGTTGATTGTTGGCCCATTGCTTGCACTGAAGTTGACAGAGCTGGTCCAGCCAATCGTGACAACGAGAAGGCCGCAGCTTGGCGGCACATGCCTGATAGCACTGGAAGCATGTTTACTTCCTGCTTCTGAGCGTCAGGGTTTCAGAGGGCAGATCAGGTGTTGTGCTGGAAGCTGGGCGTGCAAAGCACTGTGCAAATGGAGTTTAATCGCTTCAGAATGGACTACAAGCAAGGCAATGCTGACTCGCGTCCTACTCATCTTAGGTCACTGGACCTCACGCGCTACACACGTAGCACCTGGCAGGGAAGCGGTTCTTGGCCACAGCCTCAGCGATTCAGCCAACATTAAATTCTGGGGGCTGCATGCCCCAGCTGCTGGAAGCTGCTGCATGCAAGCGCGACAGGAGGATGACATGCGGATGATGTGCGCAATACTGACACTGCATCATGCGTGTGTCATGGCCTGAACCAGCTGTTGCTTGCCATCTACTTGCATGAATGCCGCGATGCGTAATACGTTGAAGCAATGTGAACCTGGCGATTGAGGCTGCGGTAAGCTGCATGCGTGTGCGCGCTCTCTGCCTGCGTGGTGTTTCATGCTGGGGCAAGAGCTGCATGCGCTGTTGCTGCAATACTATCTTACTACGTGTGATACTCACTGCTCCCGCCGTGTTACCAGTCAAAGCCAGGTCAGGGATTCCACACTTTCGTTCACCTGGTGTGACGTCGCCCTGCCTCAGGATTGCATGCACACTCCCACTAACGAACTGCAACACAAGCAGCAAACAACTGAGTGATGGAGTGCTGCTATCTCCTGGAGCCTGCAGTGCTGGGGGGATAGGGCGACCTTGGGGTGCATGCGTGCATTGTAAGACAGACCAGGTGGGATGCACCTGCAGCACTTCCCCTCCCTCCCAAAACCCCTTCATGGGACACCACAGCGCCCGCCCCCTGCAAGCCTGCAACTGCACCAACATGCAACGGTCCGATGCAGCTGCACTGCACGAGCGCACGCTGCGCATGCACCACACACCCCTGGGCCTGGACTGAGGGTTAGAGCTGGGGTTTTGGATGCTACCGGTATACCCTTACCCCCTAAGCCCTAAACCCTGAGAGCCTCAGGAGCCCCAGGCACGCAGCTGCCAGAAGCAGAAGCACGCAGCATCCACACAGCAACTGACCGCAGTATGGGTCGTGACAGTAACTCACCACCCATTATGATATCTACGTAACTTGAGCCCCCAACACATGCCCCCCTCTCACAGCTTGTGCTAGCAACAAGTCATTCCTGAAATGTGCGTGTTAGCATCTGTCTCTCCTGCGTCCTGCGTCCTGCTTCCTGTTTCCTGTCTGGTGGCAACATCGGGTGTTGCCGACAACATCTGCAAATCGCATGCGTGCCTATACTGTGCCCAAGACCAAATCATGTACCAACAGCTGCGCCGCAGCCAGCACAATCATGCACTGGCTGCATACCATCCGGATTCACAGAACGCCCTCGCTCTAACCTGCCCCACCATGCTCATGCCGCGCTGTACTGCTCTGCGCTGTACCGCGCTGTACTGCGCTGTACTGCTCTGCGCTCGACTGTACTGCGCTGTACTGTTCTGCTTCCTGGCATGCACGCCGCCCACTGCGATGAACCTGAAGCCGACTTGCAGCTACGCCCCACATGCGAGGCATGGGCAAAGGCAGCTGTGCGCCAGCTGGCCAACACCAGTGGTACCACCCCACCCATAATCCACCCTGAGTGGTGTCGAGCACCCCACACGCAACGCAGCCTGCGCCGCACCGCTGCGGAAAAACACGCAAGTGGCCCCTGTGGCAGCGATGTGTGTGGTGGGAGGTCCTCCCCATAGACAAGCGTTGCGGCTAGGTCCCATCCTATGGCCTCTGGGTACTGGGGCCCACCCTCCACACACGCTTGGGGCTGGCTGAGCCCGTATACCTTGCTCATGGTGGTCAACTTGTGCACGGCGGTGTCAGGTGGCAGGGTGGGGGCATCAGAGCTGGGGTCACAACGCCGAGATGGGCCGCTTGCGCTGGGCCCCGCCAGCTAGGCTGGGCCCCACCCCATGGTGCCCCCCGTACCCCCCCGCTGCTGCATGGTGCCCGTGATGCCCGTGGTGCGCTGTGTGCTGCGCTGAGCCGCCCCCCGCGCTGCCTGCCGCGCTCGTGCCTGGTGTGGTGCCTGCTGCCCTCTTCTTGGACTTGCTGGGGTGGAAGACGGATGGTGTGGGTGGGAGGTCGTGTGGCTTCTCTGAGGGGCCTGGCAGGCCTTGCGGGCGCATGGCAAGGCCAAACCCGGAATGCACATAATGTGCATGTGAATGCACATGTGCACGTGTGGGTGGGCAGACAGTTTCAAACACGAAGAGTGGAGGTCACATGCAGCACAGATGAACTCGCAGGAGAAGTAACAGGAAAACACACACGTGACGAGCTGCACCACGCAATTGAGCAGCTGCCTGCATGCTCATGCCCGCATGCGCGCATGGTTCTCAGGCCAAGAATGGCAGCTCCCAGGCCCCACGCAAGCACGTGGCAAGAACACAACACGCCGTGCATGGACACGGGCGCATGGCGCGGTGCATGGAGGCCAAAAACCGCCAAGAAACCGCCAAGAAAGCGCCAAGAAACCGTTGAAAACAGCACAGCACGCAGGCCACCCACATGCGCGCGTGCCAGCATGCCGCCGGAGGTCGATTTTCTCTGGCGTCCGCTGGTAGTGTGACAGCTGCGGATTCCCCACAGCTTCCGCCCGGTCACAGTCAAACCACTCCATGCTCTCATCCTTCTTGCCCAGGTTGTACGTGATGCTGCGGTACAGTTTGCAGTACATGGGCGGTACAGGCAGTACAATCAGGAGGCGCACAGGATGCAGTACACGTCCGGGGACGAGCCGTGTGGAGGCCCATGCAGCCATGCACCCATGCATCCATGCAGCATCATGGAGCGAAAGGCACAAATGCACAGGATGCACCTCGTAGCTGCAGCTGCCTCCCCTGAGCTTAGCAGTCTAACAGTCTATGATAGTCTATAATGTACCGTAGCAAGAAAGGGGCAATGAGAAGCCCACCCACCAGTACAACCCGTCCCGCTCCCGCCGGTCGGTCACCACGCCTAAGAACCACTGCTGCTCGTTCGGCCAGTAGCGGTGCACCTTGTACCCGATCAGCTCTGGTAATGTGGACAAGTCGATCTGTGTGTGTTTAGGGTTCAGGGATTAGGGTTTAGGGTTCAGGGTACAGGTGTGAAGGTGCGGGGGTGCATGTACTAGGTCAAAATATGATATGACGATCTGAGTAACGTAGGACCTCGGATGCAGCTGCACCTGCCTCAAACATGGTGAATGTCGGGCATTTTCACGATGTTTGAGGCAGGTGCAGCTGCATCCGTGAAGGGAGGTGCATTTTCGAAGCTGTGGGGGTGCATGATGAGGTCAGACTGTGGTATGGCGATGTGTCAGGGGGCAGCGTGGTGCTGCATGTGCATTCTGAGGGCCAAGATGACAAGTCGTCGGATGAATGACACGTGCGAGATGGGCATGGCCATGTGTGCCACGTGTGCCATGTGTGCCAGATCCGGCGCATGGGTGCCTGCCGCCATCCCATGTGTTCAGGGATGATACGGCAGTTGTGAGATGCATCCCAGATCGGCCAGACGCGCATCTGTGCGCAAGGACAGATGTGCTCATGTGCACAGGGTATGTCAGGCGTGGCATGCGCAAGGCGTGCGGGGCGCGTGGCGTCCTGCTGGTCTGACCCGCTGTACCCCGCGACAGACCTGCGGTTGCTGGCGCCCCACCTGGGCGACCGCGGGCCCCCACACCCTGCTGACTCAGAGACTCACCTTGGGCTTCTTCTTCTTCTTGGCTGGCTCCCCAGGCGCCCGGGGCTTGGCACTCCCTGCCCCCGGCCGCCCGCCCGCACCCCCATTTGCGTAGCTGCCATTCGCGTGCCCGCCGTAGCTCGTGCCTGCCTCATCCTCATCGCTGTCTTCCCCCATGCCATCGTCGCTCACCTGCGATACGCCCAAGGCGGTACAACCCAAGGCGGTACAACCTAAGCAGTACACCTCAGGCGGTACATTCAAGGCAGTACACTACACCCAAGGGAACGAGTACTGACCCCCTCTCTGTCTCCCTCTCCCAGACATTCATGTGTGTGTACTGATGTCGCAACACACACGCAGACAGCACAATGAGCTGCTGCCCTAAACCTCGGGCATGCATCGTGCCGCAGTGCAGCTGTCCTGCCAGCAGGCAGTACAGAGGGCACTACGGCAGGCAGTACAGAGGGCAGTACGGCAGGCAGTACAGCTGCCCTGCCCTCACCGTGTCTTCCATTGACACCGCGGCATCTTCGTCATCACTGCTGTCCGCCTTCTGCAGTCATGCAGTGGCGCACACGCAGCAGCGAGTGTTCAGCAAAACTGAGCGTCCTCTAACTTTAACCCTAAGCCCTGAACCCTAAGCCCTAAACCTTAAATTGGGATATGGAGTGCCGCTGCACCAGCCAACCACCCGAACCAGATATCTGGAGCAACGCTGCGCCAGCCAAGTGCTGAAGCATTGGCAAACAGGATGGGCATGGTAGTGGGCAGCAACGTGCCCGGCCAGCCCACACTGCTATGCACCGGCGTCCCAACCGCTTCCAACCAACCTTCCAACCAACCATCCAACTGCTTGCACCCAACCTTCCAACTAGCTCCCAGCCGCTTCCAACTAACTTGCAACCAACTGCCGGACTGTCCTTGCATGCACCAGCGACGTGGCGGCTGCCACCCACGCCCACTACACGCGAGCCCACATGCCGCTATCGGTGCACGCCGCACCCACCTTCTTTTTCTTTTTCTTGGGCTGGCTTTTTGACTGACTCTTTGCGGCGGTGCCCGCCGCCGCAGGGGCGCTGGGCTTGGCACCCGCTGCTTGGGGCCGGACCTGCCCAGACCCTGCTGCTGCTGACACTGCCGGGTGCCGGGGCTGCGATACAGCTGCCGCCGTCGCCGCCGCCGCTGCTGGCTGGCGCACGGACTGCATGTGTACTGCCTGAGCGGGCTGTGTGGGCTGTAGCGGCTGCTGCTGCTGCCCGTACTGCCCTGAGGCTGCTGACATGGTCGGGTGGTACATGCGCTGCTGCTGGGCTGCCGGCTGCTGCATGGGCTGCGCAGCCGCGCCACCATAGGCGCTTGGCATGCCTGGCTGCTGCATGGAGGGTGCTGCTGCTGATGCTCCATGCGCCACCACTGGTTGCCGCAGCCTGCGTGTTTACGTGGGGGCAGAGACAGTGTGGTCGCGTTGTTTCCTATGCTCGTGACCCGTCGCAAGAAATGAGCACGCCCTCAAGGAGAAGCCAAGCCGTGCCCTCCGCAGATATGCCACACAACAAACAACCGGAATGCGCAGGCGGCATGCAAGCCCGTGCATCACACATGGCGCATGGCATTAGGCATCCACTGCCATGCAGCCAGGAGCTGGTGAGTTGGTGGTGACATGCAAGGTGCAGCACACAGTGTGTGACTGCAGCACCCATTTCTGTAACAAGACCCACAGCGAGGTACATGGATGGGAAAGATGTGAGTGCTCAGGGTTTGGGTACCCAGTTACCCACATGGCATGCAGCGTTCCAGCCTGCTGGTGTCGCTTGAGCTCCTCATACCAGCCCTTGTGCTGCTCATTGGTGATTTCCAGCTCCTTCCGCAGCTTCATGAGCGTCATCATGGTTTTCTGCGCACAGCATGGGGACGCATGCAGGAACATGCAGAGGTGGGCAGATGCATGGTGCATGGGGGTGAAGGGTGGGGGGGACCCATGGGTGCTACCACCCCAGTGCCATGGTGCCACAGCAGTTGCACAGAGCCCAAGCCCTGATGCTTGCAGCCCTGCGCTGCCTTGTATGGAGCAAGGGGCTGCTCGGTCACAGGCTGGGCAATACCCCTGCTGTACAGCCTGGCGACATGCGTTGGAGCGGCATAAGGCATGCATTCTGTGCCATGAGCACTGTTGCACGCATGCATCATGCATGGTTGCATGGACCAAGCCACGGTTTGCGATGCCAGACAACTCGCAGCGCGCATTCATGCGACGCAGGCGAGCCCCAAAAGCAGAAAACAGGCATACACCTGAAAGTGCCCCCCAGTAGATCTCAGCTGTGGCTCGCCCATTGATGCTATAGCTCTCAACTACAGGCCAGCTAAGCGTCTACTATTAAAAAAGGCACATCCCACCCCGCCCGTTTGTAAGGTTGGCTGCTCACCGCATCAGATGTGCTGCTGGCGAATAGAGCACGGAGCACATGCTGATAAGCCATGTGATTTAGCTCACGTCTTCTTTGTAGGGGGTCCATCCCAGCACCGAGGACCAAACTACAGGAAAGATTTTACTTGTCCTTTTCCATTTATAGTAACGCTGTCAAGTTGCGGATTGAGAATTGGTGCAAATTTTGTTGGCACACTGTCCTGCCAATGGCAACTCAGGTGCTGAGAGTGATGGCGATGGCGTCACCCAGTGCCCTCGACACGCGCATAAACTCATGTGAAGCTGTGCGTTGGTGTACAGGGGACCTGAGGGGAGCCCCATGTGGCACAAGCATGCTGACCATGGGTGCCTGCTGTGCATGGCCATGCAGCGTGCAATGCCATCTGTGCTGCGGTAGGCCAATTGGCACAGGACGCTGCAGCCACAGGCATTGACAAGGCAGCGTGCAGAATCTGTGCTTTGAGCACACAGATGCTGCGGGGCGCATGGTAGGCGGGGAGTGGTCCGTTCGGCTGACGGTGCAGCGCACCAATCCCTTCAACTAGCGCTCTTGTCAACAAGCTCACAAGCTCGCAAAGAATATAAAAATTGATCCCACAGGGCAGCATGGCAGGTACTAGACATGTACATAAGAACATAACGCCATAAGCATAGCACACCACAGACCACACCAACAGGCGTGTGTGTCAACCTGACACACAAAGGTCTCCGTTGTGCAATGAGCAAAGCTGCAAAGAAGAAGCAGCTGAGCAGGTATGCCATCATTGTTGCACAGCTGCACATCTTCGTGACAAGCTGCCGAGCAGGGGACAACATCACAAATCTGAGCTCGGATGCTGCATCCCCAATGATTGGACGTGCAGGCGGACAATAAATTCAATGATGATGGCAGGGATGGCGGATATGATGCAAGGTGATGTTCATCCGGTGGTGCGTGCAGCCAGCTGTCATCAGGGGGGTGAAGCATTGTGCATGCCATGCAGTGCCATGCCGCCAGGCATGCGTCCAATTGTGCTGGAGGCCCCATAATAGGCATATCTGCAGTGGCTGTCAGAGCAGGCCAGCCTGAGTGAGGAGGCGCACCACACCTGATCATGGGTCACAGAGACATTGAGCCGAATACAAAAGCCCCGTCCGCCGCCTGCCCCACACCCGCAACCATGCAAAGCACGCGCATCCCCTGCGCGCCCTCCACCTCCGGGAGGGTGGCTGTTGCCAGCCGCATCAGCCGCAGGATGCTTGGCGTGCCGCGCGCAGTGGCCGCGCCTGCATTCACTGGCACGATTCAATTCTGGAAGTACCAGGGGCTGGGGAACGACTTCATCTTGGTGCGTTCCTTGGGTGTGCCCTCTGAGGCGGCAGCGCAGTTGATTGGCAGAAGCGAATGATCCTTTCGATCTTGACGGCATTCACTGCGCTCGAAGCTGGGCATGCTGTGGGTGTTGATGGCTGCGGCAACGTTGATCATGCTGGCTGGCCCTTCCGCAGGTGGACAACCGACACGCGAAGGAGCCTGTGCTGACGCCCCAGCAGGCCGCCAAGGTTTGCGACCGAAACTTCGGCATCGGTGGCGATGGGGTGAGTTGTGGGCATCTCAGCTTGTGTGCAGCGCAGGGATGCATGGTGCAAGGGCACGCCCCTGACACCTCTTGCGTGCTGCAATGGGACGCAGGTCATCTTTGCGCTGCCTCCAGTCGGGGACACGGACCTGACCATGCGCATCTACAACTCGGACGGCTCAGAGCCTGAGATGTGCGGCAACGGCATCCGCTGCCTGGCGCGGTTTGTCGCAGACATCGACAAGGCGCAACCTCGCAAGTACAAGATCCACACACTGGCAGGTGCGAGCTGCATGGGGGTTGCTTGGGCCGCATCCACTTGGCAGGCTTGTGTGGTGAACTCGTAGCCATCAATCCCGTGCCCAGTGCAGCACGTTGTGCACTGCAGTTGCAGCCACAGAGAGCAGTCACGCGCGATGAACTCAAGCATGCACACATGATGATGACTCACAGCCTTTTGTACACGTGCATGGGAACTGTACCACTGGTGGTGCTGCATCCTGCATCAGCCTTGGGCTCCCCCACCTGGTCCATGCCATGTCCCTAATGGTGCTGATCAATAGATTATCCATCATCACCGATGTCTGCAGGCCTCATCCAGCCAGAGCTGCTGGCTGACGGGCAAGTCAAGGTTGACATGGGTGAGCCCATCCTGGACGGGCCCAAGGTGCCCACCACTCTTCAGCCCACTCGAGGCAACACTGTGGTGGAGCAGGAGCTGACGGTGGGTTCCGGCTGTGTTGACTTTGACCTGGGCTGGGGTCTTGTTTCTCCTCTTTGACCCTGTTCAGCTGGTGAGGATTGATGATCCTACCCAGCCCAACAGGGCCAAAGAGGGCTGGGGGGCGTATGTGAATGCAGGCGCTGCCAGTTCTTGCACCTTGGATCCATATAATTTACAGATCAAGGTGATCCAGCTTGGGTCAGCCTTGGATCGAGGTGAGCGGAATCACATGATTTGCTGTCCCTGGGCCTTGTGCTGTGTGTGCAGGTGGACGGCCGTTCCATCAAGTTCACATGCGTGTCCATGGGCAACCCCCACGCCGTCACGTACAGCATCGATGGCAAGCCGATCAAGGTGTGTGAGGCACTGAGGCAACACGCCACCATCCACGATTGCAGATTTTGTCTGTCTAGCGGCATGACATACATCGATACATGGCATGCACCCACAAGGCATATTCCCAAAGCACTCTGCACCAAGCACAGCATGATCATGTGGCATTGGCATACATGGAGCATGGCTGAGCAAGAGGAGCGCCCTGGATGATGCTATTATTTAACTGCAACAAACCGAAATTCACAAACACAGTGTGGACTGTATTCGTACACTGACAGATGGCGCCTCGTATCACTGACTCCTATGCACTCTGCATGCTCATACTTGATCCATACGTCCTGCATGCACCATACAGCATGCTGGTACATGAGCACGCCTCCCTGGCCCATGGTTTGGGTGATGACAAGAAGATAGGGCAAAATCCGAACTCTATCGTGTGGTCAACCATCTGAATGTATTCGTACTGCCTGACAAACCGATGTGGCCCGTGGGAGGCGGCCTGCATGCCACACCACTCTGTGCTTTGTGCTTGCACTTCATGTGCGCATTGACTGTGTGCCCCAACGCACGGGCCTGTGCCCACACACACATGCTGTCCCCATTTTGACCCCAGTTGTGCATGGAAGGGACGCTGCATTGCGTGTCCACTCACACTCGTGCAATCCTTGGGGCACGCCAGCATGCACGGCCAGCTGCAACAGCATCAATAATAACGACAAGAACAACCCCTTGTTGTGCATGGTGCCTCGTTGTGTTGCTGCAGGTGGATGAGCTGGACCTGTTTGGGCTGGGGCCCAAGTGTGAGAAGCACTCGGTGTTCCCCGCAAAGACAAACACCGAGTTTGTGGAGGTCCTGAGCCGGTCGCACGTGCGCATGGTGGTGTGGGAGCGGGGCGCGGGCCGCACGCTGGCGTGCGGGACGGGCGCGTGCGCGACAGTGGTGGCGGGCGTGCTGGAGGGCAAGACGGACCGCGTCTGCCGGGTGGACCTGCCCGGGGGTCCCCTGCAGATCGAGTGGCGGGAGAGTGACAACCACGTGTACATGACCGGCCCCGCGGAGCTGGTGTTCAGCGGCAGCATCAAGTGCTGAGCGTGCAGCATCAAGTGCTGAGCGTGCGGTTGGATGCTGTGATACGCCACCTGGCTGGGTCCACCGCCCCTGGGCACACGGGTGAATCCTAATGGCTCAAGCCCTTACACAGCCCCTGGTCTTTCTCCCTCACGGGTTGACCCAGGATCAGGCATCCGGCAAGCCAGGTGTCATGTGCTGAGGCTACTGCCAAGGGTGTGCGTGTGTGTATCTCTGTATATCTGCTCAACCTACGGGCCATTTTTTTGAGTGCACAAGAGCCGTGCATGGACTCGCGGGGCTTGTGATCTGTTGCTCAGCCGCAATGAGTGATTTGATTCTTTCTTTGATTCGTATCTGAATCTGTCATGGAACTTCCCATATTCTTTGTCCCGAGCACTGAGGACTGTTTGGAAGATGCTGAATGGATGGCACCTCCTTGTAAGCAATGGAGGCCTCGCAGCAACGATGTGGCTGGATGGAGGCAGGAGGCAGTGGCGAGTGAATCCAACTCCTTCCCTGACTCTGCAGCCATGGTTACAGAGCAGGCATACTTTCAGACAGACTACCATCCCCAGGAGAGACACAGCCCCCAAACCTTGTGTGCCAGACCACACATGCAGCAGTGCAGCAGCATGGTTGCAGTTGTGGCAACACCTTGCGTCCATTTTCATGCTACACGAGCCTTCAGCCAGTCACGGGCTGATCAGCATATACCCCTTACAGCCACAGCGCTGGTGGCGCTGCATGATCTGTTCACAACTGGATGATGATGATAAGCACACCTTCAGCAAGGCAAGGGCTGCTTGGTGGTCTCAGAAGCCAAAACCTCACAAGGCATTATGCAAGCAGATCGCACCCGAGATATGACGGTGAGCCTGGAGCATGCTGCAGGGCTGCGCACTGCGGTGTGTTGCTCGCGCACACACAACCATCTTCTTTTTCCACATCCTGGATGTGCACAGCGCTCTCATGTGTGCCACAGGGGAGCCAGCAATTGGACATGGCAGGAGTGTGCTGTGGGGCGTCTCAAAGCTGCAGTGTCTTAAAGCTGTAGTTGGGAAGGGGGCACGGCGGCACGCATCATTATTGGGAATGAATATAGCACTGAACACAGTCAAAGGACCTGGCACGAAAAGTGAACCCATACAATACTGTCAGTCGCGTTCATGCATGAACATCAATTCACAAGCAGCTCTGGCCTGTCTTATCACGACTGATTGATGTCCTGTCTGCACAAGCCCACACATACTCCATGTGTACTTCTTGTATGTTGCTGTAGGTTGAACGTCATGAGCACACTAGAATAATGAATATCATTAGCGCAGCTTAGAACAGGATGCCGCAAACTATTGATTTGCCCCCGGCTTTTCCGGGGGGCTACCCTCAAGTTCCCGAACACAAGCCTGCTACAGCGTTTGAGGCATACTTGAAACAGTGCGTGATTACGTGCCCCATCAGCCAACTTGGCATCATTGTGTGCGCGGCACCACTCTGGGAGCAACTCATGTTTCGATTGTGAACATGCAGGAGGCAAGCGGGAGTAGCAGTCAGCCCTCAGCAGTATGCCCCCTTTCAGGTGCGAGATGTGTGCGGCATTCGCACGATTATGAGCCTGAGCATGCTTATAAGCGTGCAAGAACGACATCCGGTGTTGCTCGAAGCCCCTTGAGCTCGGCAACGAGACCATGCTACTGCCTGTCCCATGTGCATGCCAGCATGACGCACAGCATTTTACAGCATCAGGAGCAAACGTCACTTACGTAGTGGTTGCCATGAAGCATCAATGGGTAGAGCTCATCCATTGCTCTGCCTTCGTGCCTTGGCATCCGTATCATCCTCCCTTCCTGCATGTTCTGTGCTGGCCACCCGTGCAGGCCCAGGCAGCAGGGTCGCTGCAACAGCGTCCCCCCTCACAATCCCTGCGCCGATCCCAGTCACAGCATCAGCTGCAAGGTGCGTGCAGCATGCAAGCAAGCATCCTCCATGCAAGCAAGCATCCTCCATGCATGCAAGCATCCTCCATGCATGCAAGCATCCGGGGCGGAGAGGGGGTGGTAAAGCCGCAGTGGAGGCGTGGACAGTTCAAGCATGGGCATGGGTGGTGTGTGCTTGCACCACGGTTTTGCGCATGGAGATGTGGTGTGTGCCAGCGCCAGGCCAATGGTGGCCCTCAGAGGGGCGTGATCAGACTGCTTAGATGCATGATGTTGATGCAGTGGCAGTTGCGTGGATCTGAAACACAGAGGCCCACAGGCCGCAGCCAGCAGCCCCAAACTACTTTGGGCCCCAAACTACCATAAGTTGAATATTTAAACAAGCCTCTAACAGTTCACATTTCATGCAATTATGGAATCGTCTCCACCCCCAGCACCACACCCACCAATGCTTCTCGCCTGCCCTGCCCCCCGCAGCCAACGCGCCGCGGCCCGGCTCGGCGGTACAGCAGGCAGTACAACCTGCAGTACAGCAGGCGGTACAGCCCGCCCCTCAAGCCTCAAGGGGTCCGCCTGCACGGTCTTTGTCGCCCCTGAGATCCCCCGAGCACACATCCTTGGCTGAGGCTGCCGCCACGCTGGCCATTGCAGCCCGCTCCCTGGCCACCTCCCCCACCCACGTCAGCACAGGTGAGCGGTACGGCAGTACAGGTGAGCAGTACAACAGTGCAGGTGAGCAGTACAACTGTTGGGAAGTACAATAGTACATCAGTACAGGTGAGCGGTACAACAGAATAGCAGTACAACAGTACAGCAGGACATGTGAGCAGTGCAGCAGCACAGCTGTTGGGAAGGACAACTGCTGGGCAGTGGAACAGGGCAGAGTTGGGGCAGTACAGCCTGTTGGGCAGTTCAGCAGTGCAGGTGTTGGACAGTGCAGCAGTGCAAGTGGCGTGCAGTGCAGCGGTAGAGGTCTGCTGTCAGTTCCTTGCCCCCAAACCCTGCTTTGTTTTTCCAAGCACTGCCTATAACACCTCCCCACCCTCTGTGCTGTTCCTCCCACCCCATCCCCACTGCCTGCATGCCCCCAAGCCCCTTCCTTTTGCAGTATGCTTGACCCACCCCCAATCGGCGTGCACGCCTGCCGCTAAACCCTAAACCCTAAGCCCTAAACCCTAAACACAAAGCCTAAGCCCTAAACCCAAACCCTACACCCTGAACCCTAAACCCTAAACCCTAAACCCTAAACCCTAACCCTGCCGCTGTGCGCAGG
>QAXD01000103.1:87419-108228 GCA_004335575.1 Haematococcus sp. NG2 | reverse complement strand
CCACCACCACCACCACCACCACCACCACCACCACCGGCAACAACTAACAACACAACCACCGCCACTGTGTCCAGCTTCACCAACGACCCAGCCTGCACCCCCACGGCATTGCCAACACCTCCACCACCAGCGGCCCCCCACTCTGGCTCCATTGAGCCGCCAGATTCCCGCCCTCGTCGCCAGTGCCCCCCCATGCCTACGAGCCATCTGCAGTCCTCCTGGCAACATGCCCGGTGCACTTGCTGCTCCTCTTCCACTCACCGGCTGTGGGTACCTCCCCTCCTTCACCCTCGCCACCTCCCCCTGCCGCCCCACTGTTGCCACCACCACCTACATCGATACGAGCTTCACCATCGTTGATGATGTGGTTGTGGGGTTTAGGTGGCGTTGCTTAGGTGGTTGCTCTCGTGCGCTATGGCGCCGCCATCATGACCATGGTGCGATATGGGGTAGGTGTGTGGGTGTGACGCTGTGTACAAGTCATTGGTGGTGGTCGCAGAAGGGGGGCGGGGAAGGGAGGGGATTGCATTCAGCAACCATGCATGTCGATGTGACATCAGCCTCACAACATACACGCCACTTTAGGTGCGCTGGCACTGCATGCTGTGTGCGTGCTGTGTGCTCGCTGTGTGCTGTGTGCTGCATGCTTCGTGCTGCGTGCTGCGTGACCCACCCTGCTGCACAATCTCAAACATTGCGCAGCGCATCTCCAACCCCTCCAACCCCTTAAACCTACTGAACCCTGAACCCTAGCCAGCCCGTTGTATGTGCTCATTGCGCTGCATGCTGAATGCACAATGGATAACATGTGTTATGCCGCATATTGCATCGCAGCCCATCTGTCCTCGACCTGCCGCTCCTACCGCAACACCCTGCACACCGTCGGCTGCTGCAGCTGCCGCACCTGTACACGCTGCGGACTGGGCACCTGGCGCCCACATGACAGCTGCTGGGCACAGCATGGTGGGTGATGGGCCCATGGATACATGTGCCATTCATCTTCTAGGGTTTAGGGTTTAGTACTTTACCACCCTACAAGTACGGTAATGTGTCTCGCGTCTTGTATATCACACTACGTAACATCGTTTGTGCCATTGCTGCCTTGGGATACCCCGGATCTGCGAGGGCATATTGCACATGCCATCAGCCACGAGCTACTACCAGCTACCAAGTATGCGCTGCGTTCGACTGAACGATGATTGTTTCATGGCGGGGCCCAGCCAAGATCGTATGCCCCCGATGACTTTAATCTATGGGCATGTATGCCCCCGATGACTTTAATCTATGGGCATTTTTCTCTTTTTGAAGCTGAATACATACCTTCATCACATCGTTTTCGATCGACCGTGGACGACGTACCACGACTTGGTCATGCCATTGTGACCATGCTGTGGTCTTGTGGCACGATTTCACAACATCACCCCCCTTGCATTATTGCACATGCGCATGCATGTCTGAGCATAAGCTGTCATGAGCATGGGCCCAGCAGCCAGCTATGTTTTCAGTCATCTGGGCGTTCAGGTCTTGGATCGTGATCTGACTCGCCCTGCACCATGTCATGGCCCATGGGTGCCGACCCTGTGTGTCCTGCATCAGGGACAGCAGCTGCTGCCGCATGCAGTCGTCAGGGCCGCCCTGCCGACATGGCATGCGCCTCTGAACACTGGCGCATGGGGAGTGCCCGTGCAGCGGCCACGATCACTGGGGCAAGCCGAGGGCGTGAGCATGACGGAGTCATTGCGCTCAGAGGCAGAGGCAGCGCATGTGACGAGCCGTGGTGCAGCCATGCGTGGTTGGCTTGGCGGAGCGCCAGCCAGCACGCCTGCTGCTTCACCCTTACCCACTGCAGGCCACACGACCACCACGCAGCTGGCCAGCATGCAGCTGACCCCCGTGCAATCAGGCAGCACGCCCGTGGAGGCGCAGGGCACGACGCAGAGGGTCAGCCCCGGTGACCATGGTGGGGAGGCATCGCCACCCACGCTGCGCACCGCCCAGATGCTGCTGGCTGGGACAACTGCCCACCAGATGGGCTCTGGTCCTGTGGGCGGCTTGCAGCCGCGGCCTGTGGGGTACACTCCGTTCCCACGTTCAGCGGGCAGTATGCTGCCCCACCATAGTGGCCAGGAGCAGCAGGGGCGGGGGCCTCATGCATCAAAGCGCAGCCTGCCGGCTGCAAACACTCAAGCACCAGCACCAGGCGGTGCACCCGGTGAGGTTGCTGCTCGTGACAGCTTGCGCCTGCGCATGCTCACTGAAGGCAGACGCGAAGCACATGGGACGTCAGCCCTGCTGCTGCAGCAGGCTGCGGTGCATGGGCCCCAAGCTGTACCGCCCGCCCGCCCCTCCTCACCACAGGTGACAGAGTACTCAGTGTCACAGTCTGCGTTGTAGGCTGCGCTTGATTGCAGGTGTGGTTGTCCTGTTCATGCAGTCGTACTGCCGTGCTGCCTCTTGCACATAATCAAGGCTGCTGACCTCAAGCAACCCCTTGTGCTGCCATGTGCGCAGATACGAGGCGGGCTTGCTGCATCTGTGCCCCAGCTGGAGTTGGGGCGACCCCACAGCAGCCGCAGCAACAGCAGTGGTAGCAGCCGTGGCAGGGGCAGCAGCGCTGACAGCAGCAGCAGCAGCAGCAGTGGTCTGGGCAGTGTTGGTGGTTTGGCACTCGCGGTAGGTTGTGGCCTCCACTCAGTGGCGTGCATACTGCCGTGCAACGCGTTGTGGTCGTCACAAGCAGCCACAGTGGGTGGCGCCTACACAGTGCCGTCGCGCAGCATGCTGTATTTGATTGTTGGCAGCATGGTGTATGTTATGGCATGCTGTATGTTGGCATGTGCACCACAGGTCGCCAGTGAGGGCAGCGTCGGAGGCGACATGTGGCAGACCCTGCACCTTGCCTCCGCCCTTGCCACAGTGAGTTGCTGCAGCTGAAACATGGGGGTACCTGCTGCTTGGTTCATTGCACACCAGAGAGCACGCAGGGGCCTAAGTGGGCTGCTGCTTGCATGTTTATCAGGCCAGCACTTCAAAATGCAGTGCATCTTACAAGGTTGAGCGTGGGGTTGGAACAGATGAACCTCGGGCATGCAGCTGGCCCCGGCTCACTTGCAGGGGCCTTCGCTTGATGCTTGAAGACTTATCTGTGCACACACATTGCACCTGGTCCACAGGGCGACTTCACGGTGGACGCCGCCAGCTTTGGTCAAGGCTTCACCGGCGCTGGTGCTGAGGCAGGTGGCCAGCCACAGGTGCTGCCACAGCGCATGGCAACATCGCGCAACGCCTCTGCCGGCCGTGGCAGCAGTGCTGGTGCCGGTGGCGGTGGCGTGGCACAGAACGAGGATGAGGGGGAGGACGTGGAGGAAGAGGTGCATGCAGAGGCGGAGGGGGCGGACCAGGTGAGAGTGTGATGAAGCAGGTGATCTGACCGCACCACTTTTGCATTCACTTGTGCAATGAGACATGTATTGATGTTCTACTCAAGCTCTTCCATGCAACCAATGCACCCTAAGCATAGCTGTGGGATACCTGTCACTAGGCAACTTGTCCAGGGCGGGCTCAACTCATCTTGGCCTGAACTTTGTACTTTGGAACTCCAAGTAGTGGTGGAGGAAAGCCACAGGTGTGGTGCCTGATCATCCCTGCTGCCTCACATTGTCCCTGCACCCATGCTTGCTCGCATACCGCAGGCAGCTGATGCCGGCACTAAGCGTGGAGTGCAGGCCGTGGTTGCCAGTCCAGGCACCATGTATGTTGCTGCTGCTCCTGGCCTGCTGGTCGCAGTTGCGCTGGAGGTTTAGGCAGGGCAGGTGAGGCAGTGGGGTGAAGGAACAGCTCGCATGGGGTGCTGGTGTGCACTTTATTTGTCCTCGTGCACCGCTCGCGCTCGCTGGCTTTTGTCTGTGCTTGGAGGTTGTGCGCACTGCGTGCCTAGCAAGTGTAAATTTAGTAACCCTGTAGTAAGCCAAGTCAAGCATTCCTGACACTCCTGAACTCCTCAACCGCTCCACCTGTTGCTCGTGGTGCCAGCCTGCGCTCCCTTTCCCATCACGCACATCTGCCACACAGGTTCACCTTGCCATCACCCCGAAGGCATCTGCCGCTGTGGGAGGGGTGGGCCCATTGCCCGCGCCTGCATCCCCTGCTGGTGTCGCTGGCGCTTGCAAGCACGACAGCAACTCACTGCGTGCGGAGCTGCTGGCAGCTCTGCAGCAGGTGAGGCACATGCCAGTGGTCTGACTTCAGTTTGGCATGCTCCGAGGGCGGAGCGCGAGTAGCAGGGCGCGGTCAGGGTGATGGTGCCTGTGCATGTCGGTTGGAACGGTATGGTAGGACGAGGGTGCAGGTACGGGGTGAGGGGTTATGGGACACGGCGGCATTTTGAGCGTCCAGCTAACCGCAAAACCATCATGTCCTGCTATGTTGCAGCTGCTGCCTGAGATGTCGCCTCACTTGAAACGGCACACCCTCACCATTGTGCTGCGCTCACAGGCGGACACATCAGGGCATGGCTACACTGCTCCAACTGGCGCGCATGCCCTTTCTGCTTCACCTCCCGCCACGCTGGCCCTGCACCCCCACACAGCTCCCACTCATACGCCAATACGGGGCACCTGTGCGTTGCCGCCGCGTCCTTTTGCAGCACCACCCATGGCCCCGAGCCCCCACACGCCCAGGGTGCAAGGTGCCCATCCAGAGCAGCAGCAGGGCCACGCAACAGCTGCCAGCAGCAGCGTTGCTGCCACAAGCGAGCAGGGTGTCAGCGGGTCATTTACACCTGGTGCGCAGCGGCTGCAGCAACCACACCCAAATGCCCATGAGCTGGGCACCGGCGCCATGGCTGGCCCCACCCCTTGCTCCCAGCCACTACTCCATGAGCTGGACCCCCCATCCCTCGGCTACCTCCCGCGCCTTTCTTCGCGCACGTCAACTGGCGCGCACTCAAGCACTGCTGCCCACACTGTTGGCTCCTATGGGTGGGCAGCTGGCGGTGCACAAGAGGCCATGCAACAGGCCGGCAACAACACCCACAGCCCGCCGCCGCCAGTACACAGGACAAGGTCCATGAGCTGTTCAAGCTGTGGAACAGTGGACCCGGTCGCGGAAGGATATGCCAGGCTGCGCTCGTCCGTGGACCAGATGGCCCGGATGGGCATGCTGTCCAACACGTGGACGGAGGTGGTCAAGGCGGCAGCCAGGGAGTACCGCTCCCGGTCGGCATCACCGGCCAGCTCACGCGCCTCAGAGCCTGCCTCCCAGGGTGTGAGGAGGGCGCAGCTCAATGCCGCTGATGTGGCGGCAGCAGGCAGCTTGGTCATGCTGCGCCAAGCCCCAGCCCTGGAGCACACTCACGGCCCTGCGCGAAGTGTTGGTGGGTCCTTGGGGCGGCCTCGTCCTGCTGCGCCTGTTGGTGGTAGCAGCAGCAGAGGCAACAGTGGCGGCGGCGACCATGGCACTGGCAGTGGTGGTGGCGGCGGTGGTGGTGGTAGTGGTGGTGGTGGTAGTGGTGATAGTGGTAGTGGTGGTGGCACAGGCGGCATTTCGGGGCTCATATCAGTTTCTGGTGCAGACACGTCCCGGCAGCGCGTGGCAGAGGTGTCCAGCAACAACGTGCCGGCAATCCATGGCAACGATGTGGCTGCAGTTGGTGGTAATGTTGCTGAGGTAAGTGTGCGTCCACCATCAATTGTTGTGCGACAACATGCTGCTCCAAGGCGTTGGCGTCCACCATCCATGGCATACTTGAGCTCTGGTGACTTGCCGCAGTTCTCATGGGACCGGGCCACTCCAATCACCGCCTGCTCTTGTGTGCCTCAACATCTCTTTGTGATAGGTGCAAGGTGTAGACGATGAGGACGCCGGGATGCAGGACGCACATGTGCTCACACCCACTGCCACACGTGCGGTGCGTCTGCCGGACTGCTTGCACTGGTTGTTGTTTGCAGTGTATCTGTGGCTGTTCTCGTGCAACGCCAGCTGGCATTGAGCTGAAGCTCCTGTCAGCCAGTGTGGCACAGCCACTGTGTCTTAGGAAAGCCAGCCGCAACTGGCCGCATCCACAGGATTTGCATTGCACGTGTTTTGCGCCCGCAGGCTGGGTTGCAACGTGCCGAGGAGGAGCGAAGCAGCAGCGGCAGCAGGCAGGCAGTCACCGCGACGCCCTTCTCTGTGCTTGCTCCGCGCAGCATCGCCGGCATCTGGGACTCATCCGCCAACAGCTCCCCCACTGGAGATGCAGCTGGTGCGCAGAGCTCGCCGGCTGGGGTGTCCCCTGTTGGGGGTACATCAACTCGCTGTCCCAACCCTCATGGCCCCTCCGCTCCACCTGCATGATGTGGCAGACCAGCTTTGGGGGCAAGTGGGTGAGCTTCCTCAGACTCAGCGAGGCAGGCCGCCATGCTGATGAACTGGTGTGGGCAGATGTGTAACACTCGGGCATGCAAACTTCAGTGTGAGGCTGACTCCTTGTCTGTGAGCCCAGCGCCTTAAATTTTATGCAGCCTTGTCTGAGCATGTGTGCACCTTCAGCACGGCGCTCAGTGTTGCACACCCCCAAGCACTGTCCTGCACGGCCTGTACTTGCAATGTACTGCATTATTGTACCTGCAGCTTAGGCGAATACCCTCGTCTTTCACGTATGCTACAGCTCTTTCTTTTGAGCCAGCTGCGACTCGCCACGGCTGTTAATGCAGAACCTGGTGATCCCAAACAAAACCCTGGATTCGTCACGGCATCTGCCTGGGTTTGGCAAGTTTTGTTTCTTGCGCACCGAACAGAAACATACATTTTCGCTGGCAGCACGTGCGCAGCTGTTCATGATGGCCTGCACAACAGAGAACTAGAGCTGGCTTCATCGATGAGTACCACCCAGCCCATATATATGCTTAGGTGAGTTGGGATCAGGTACACAGCGCAAACCAACATCCGAACAACAAGCCGGAACTTGAGCTCACAGACACAAATCACCGCAACAGCGCTTGTGGATCCAGCCACGTTCACTCGGCGCGTTGGTCACGAAACTCACGTCATGCAGTGCTCCAGGGTCATCACCAGGCCAAGCACTGAAGGCACGAGGGTATGAGCAGCACGCGTTCTTTATGTGCAGTTCCGGACTTAGGGACGCTCCAGCTGGTACTGGCGTCCCAGGAATGTGAATGGACCAACATGCATGATACAGGAAATGCCGCAAGCCGAAGGACGCATCATGCCGTGGTTCTCCTGACATGCAGGCATATTTAGCAGGCTTTGAGCGCATGCTTGCTGTTCCTATGATGGCTTTTGTTCTCGTGCATGCACCTGTCCCTTGCAGCTGGAACTCATGGCACCAAGCAAGGACAGCACAGCCACAAGAAGTGCATGTGCGAGTGCAACACTATCTGAACAGCATCCTGTTCCTATCACCTGCCACCTGTGCTGTGGTTGCACCTGTGCACGCTGTGGGCGCACAGGTGCCACGTGCTGCATGGTGCCAAACGCTCAAGCCACTAAGTGTGACACGGCACACCCACTGCTCCTCCCGGTTCAACAAGACCACCTCTCGCATGTGCCTACATGGTCTGTGCTGGTCATTGTGCGTGCAACTACCACCAGCTACCTCAACTGCCTGTTTGTTGGTATTACTTCAGGAGATGGTCTCCGCGTGGCAGCTGATTCTCATGGCTGCTATACGCATTGCAATTGGCGCTTGCACCATGCAAGCAAAGGAAGTTGTTTCACGAAGCGATGACTGGCGCAGGCGGCATCATGGCAGCAGGACATGGGTGTGACACACAGCACCCATGTTCATCATGGACATGGATGTGAGCCAGTACAGCCAGTTGTGTCGCATGGTATCAAGTTTGCAGTGATTTGGTGCCATGAGCTCATTCTGTGTGCGGTACATCATCGGTAGGCCACGGATTTACAAATCCTGCTAAGAGTATTCAGGTTGTGAGGGTCATTTTCTCTGGGGACAGGCAGAGGGGTGCTCAGGGGTGCAGATTACTTTGAACCTGTGAACACACGGTTTACTTTTGTTGACGTGCAGACTGCTGCAAGTGGACATGTGAGCATAACGGTGCAGGGAATGGAAAGATCAGTGTTAGGTCCAGCAGTGGAATCTGCCCGTCCAGCAGCGGTGCAACACCCTGGGCCGTAATGACAAGGGGCTCACATGTTGCAGCGTCCTGATGCGATTTGCCCTTCATGTGGGTTCAAGTGGATGGTTCCATGCAGCCGGCATGCCACGTGAAAGCAGGCACGTTTGGCATTTGCATGCAGCTGAGATGCTGTTCAGATCTGTCCCAGCACGGATTTGTGGCTGCAAGTGTGTGCTTTACCACACTTGTCCTGCCCAAACCCCATCACACATTCTCTGACCTGGGCGTCCATGCGCCTCAGGCGTCCTATGCGCATAACATTACATCAGCTAGTCTCAGTAATCTGTCTGCGCTGCGCATAGCCAGGATTGTGTTGCAGCAGCTGCAACATTTTGACACCTGTCCATCCCTTGAGCAGCTGATTAGGCGTGCGGGAGAATGATACTTCCGATGATGGCGGAGCGCGGGTGTGTTGACGGTGCTTGGGGTGCCCGGCACTGAATGGGTCAGCATGTATATGCCCCACAGGCTTGATCATGAAAGCAGATGGAGCGCTTGGTCCCAAGCTCTGCGGAGACGATTGATGGCAATCGCGCCTGCTGAACAACGCAGCCAGCCCGTTCATGGCAGGCTTGCAAACCCCAGAGCGAGGGCGGGGCGCTGTTTTGGGGCATAATCATGTACGCCTCGCTGACGTTCGTGCTCCTGCTTCATGCAAGCGCAGGCATCATGATGGCAGTGCCATCCATGCAACGCTTGCATGCGTTGACCACAGTTGACCAGGACAGCACTACACACAAGCTGCATCCTACCTCAAGGCGCGGTGAGCTTCCTTGCACAGGCAACACTGCCCCAATGTACACGGCGGCTGGCTGTTGTATGTCTGTAGGTTCAGCGCACTCACGATCACTGCAGAAACGCCACCAGCCCATCAATGCACCACACCGGCACCAGATCACTGCAGCAAACTGGTACAGGCATCTGGAGGTGATAGCATTGTCGTCTTGCTGCTGCATGCAGGTGCTGACAGGCAGCAGTTGACATGGCGCTGGCGTTCGATGCAGATCGTGCAGTGCGGCGTCGCGCAGCATACCTGAACAGGGACTTGGCGGACACCTTGGTGGTGTTCACCACAGAGCCAGATGCTGTGAAGCGCTCAGTGCAGATGCACATGGCGCACGGCAGCACCGCCAGCACTGCAGCATCTGGATGGCAAGTGCCCGCACCAGTGCTGCAGCCGATGGCACCAGATGCTGCTGAGCCCATGCAGTGGCCTACTGGGTGCGTGGTGCTGGAGGCCAACAAAGCCCACCTGTATGATGCGTCGGAGTACTTCAGGACCCAGCTGGAGGGTAGCACAGAGCTGCACCACCCCCTGTTCCTACCCCAGCAGCTGCCTTGCGGCGTGTCGATGCCTCGGCGCGTGCTCATCGTGGGAGTGGACAGTGAGGGGGAGCTGGCAGTAGCAGAGCTGCTCATCAAGCTCATGTATCACTACGACGTCCTGAGTGACCTCTGCTGCGACCCTGCTGCAGTGTTCAGCCTGTACACACTGGCAGACCGGCTGCAGGCCCATGAGTGCGTGCACACATGTGCTGCTGCAGTGGAGCGCATACAGCCGCAGGACCTGCCTTTGACCGCGATCACCTGCGTGCTGCGCGCAGCTGGAAGCACGTTGGCAGACAGCATGCCCCAGCTGCCGGTGCTAGCACAGCGCTGCATGGAGCGCACAACACAGCTGCTGGAGCGGCCTTCTAAGAAGGCTGCAGCAGCTGCAGGCACACGCCGTGGCACTCTGGATCAGGACGTCGTGCTGCAGGATCAGCCATCACATCAGCAGCAGCTCAACGAGCTGTGCGATGTTGCAGCTGCCCTGGCCATGCTACCAGACAGGCAGATACCTATGCACATGGCTGTGCGCATGCTCAGCAGCAAGGAGTTCGCCAGTGGTCGTCAGGAGCAGCTGCATGCTGTGTGTGTTGCGCGCTTGTTGCTGCAGTTTGGTGATGTGGACCGCCTGGTCAGTGACCGTGATCACCTGGCTGCATTTCAGCAGCTGCCGCTGTGCACCCTGAAGCACTGGGTTGAAAGCCAGCAGCTAGTCGCATGTTCAGAGGATGCAGTGGTGTGGGTGCTGAATGAATGGTGGAAGGCACAGCGCTTGCGCCTCACTGCTGAGCCTGACATCTCAAGGCTGGACAAGGACATGGAGCAGCTTGCTGTGCACATGCGTGTGTGCCACCTCTCGCGTACCTACCTGCAGCTGCTGGAGCAGGGCCAGGTGCCGTGGTTCGGGCCTACACGGCACCTGCCACTGCTGTGCTCCGTGCTCAGCGCCAGCCCTGCCCAAGCTGCTGCAGTGCTGCGGCAAGACAGCAGCTTTGCAGGTCAGCTGCCACCTGCATGGCTTGCACCTGAGCCGCGGCCAGCAGGCAACAGCAGCAGCGGCAGCCGGCTTCTCGTTACCTTCTCTGTGACACAGCATGAGCTGGAGGCAGCTCTGGAAAAGGTGCTGTCAGGGCGGTCAGGATCAAGTACGACAACAGGACACACATGCATCATCAATGTGCGCACCTGTACTACGTGCACTGTTTTAATATGTGCAGCATGGCATGTCCAAGGTCACCTGTTCCATGAGCTTCACCGATTGTGTGGGTTGCTTTGCACTGTGGGTTACAGGCCATTTAGATATTGCAACAACTCTCACGTGTGCATCACCGTGTACGATTCATAACGCATGGTTGTTGAGCTTCACATGCACGCAGGGCCTTCGGCTTCACATGCTGCTGTTCATCAACAAGAGCGTAGGCAACGCAGCTGCAACGATTGGACTGTACCTGGCGAGGTCTGCACACAGCCTGAATGACGTTCTGGTCCCTGATGTCAAGCTTGCATGGGCGTTTGGCTTCAAGACATCCTCTTCGACTGAGAAGTTCGTTGAGATCCATCACCTGACTCACATGTATCCATCTGGCCACGATAGCAACCATGGTTGCTACGACGTGTTCTCCTTGGGTGCCATCACCTCCATAACTCCTCTCTCGCCCTACCTTGTAAATGGTGCGCTGCACATGCAAGCGCGCATCATCAGCATGGACAACGTGGAGCTGTCAGCAGGCGGCGCTGGCAATGGTGTGCGAGCCTTACTTGCAAGTGTACAGGCAATTAGATGCACACTGCTGTTCAGCGCGATTTTTGAATGATTGTGTTGCGTGTTGCGCTGATCATCTGCATGGGATCTGCCTGATACGGCACGCTGCAGCAAACGCTTGACAAATGCACCTTCAAACATTGAACTGGTGCAGATGTGCAACACCCATGTCCTACTGCGCTCTTTACCACCATGTAGGTTGCATGTCTGCTGCATCTATGACCCCTCCAACGGCGACCCAACTTGCCAGCAGGCTGCCGCTGGACACAGCTGTCAAGCTGCTGGTGCTGCTGGTACATGAGGCGCAGCTGCCGCAGCTGCGCGCAGCACTGCTGTCACGTGTGATGAAAGTGTACGGGGACGGAGAACGCATCTTGAATGATGCCACGCTGTTAAGCAGCTTCTGCGCGCTGCCGCTGTATGTGGTCCAGCATTGGGTGGCCAGCGACAAACTGCACGTGTGGTGTGAGAACACCGTGGTGCGCCTGCTGCACGCATGGTGGAAGGCGCAGCAGTGTGCAAGCCGGTCCCTGCCAGCGTCGAGCATGCAGCAGCTTGCTGCGCACGTGCGAGTGTGCCACCTCTCGCGTATCTACCTGCAGCTGCTGGAGCAGGGCCAGGTGCCGTGGTTCGGGCCCACACGGCACCTGCCACTGCTGTGCTCCGTGCTCAGCGCCAGCCCTGCCCATGCTCCTGCAGTGCTGCGGGAAGACAGCAGCTTCGCAGGTCAGCTGCCGCCTGCATGGCTTGCACCTGAGCCGCGGCCAGCAGACAACAGCAGCAGCGGCAGCCTCCCACATGTGCATCACGGTGTACGGTTCAAAACCCACGGTGTGTGAGCTTCACATGCACGCAGGGCATTCATTGTGCGATTTTTTAAATGATTGTTTTGCGTGTTGCACTGATCATCTGCATGGGATCTGCCTGATACGGCACGCTGCAGCAAACGCTTGACAAATGCACCTTCAAACATTGAACTGGTGCAGATGTGCAACACCCATGTCCTACTGCGCTCTTTACCACCGTGCAGGTTACATGCCTGCTGCATCTATGACCCCTCCAACGGCGACCAAACTTACCAGCGGGCTACCGCTGGACACAGCTGTCAAGCTGCTGGTGCTGCTAGTAGATGAGGCGCAGCTGCCAGAGCTGCGCGCAGCACTGCTGTCACGTGTGATGACAGTGTATGGGGATGGCGAACGCATCTTGAATGATGCCTCACTGTTAACTGGCTTCTGCGCGCTGCCGCTGTTTGTGGTCCGGCATTGGGCGGCCAGCGACAAACTGCACGTGTGGTGTGAGAACACCGTGGTGGGCCTGCTGCACGCATGGTGGCAGGCGCAGCAGTGTGCAAGCTGCTCCTTGCCGGCGTTAGGCATGCAGCAGCTTGCTGCGCACGTGCGAGTGTGCCACCTCTCGCGCGCGTACCTGCAGCTGCTGGATCAGGGCCAGGTGCCGTGTTTCGGGCCCACACGGAACCTGCCTCTGCTGTGCTCCGTGCTCAGCACCAACCCTGCCCAAGCTGCTGCAGTGTTGCGGCAAGACAGCAGCTTCGCAGGTCAGCTGCCGCCTGCATGGCTTGCACCTGAGCCGCGGCCAACAGGCAACGGCAGCAGCGGCTGCCAGCCTAAGCTCAAGCTCACCGTGCCACAGCATGAGCTGGAGGCAGCTCTGGCGCATGTGCTGGCAGCAGAGCTGGAATCTCCTGCGGCTTCAAACGCAATCGTGGCACCAGATGCGCTCATGAACGTGTGTGTTATCTCTTGCTCTTGGTCGTGTTTTGCGTGTTGCACGCTTTGGGCGGCAAAGTTGTTTTCATGTGCGCATTCTTCGCATGGCCATCGCGCTGCTGCATCAGAGCTGCATGCAGGGGCTCCTTCGACATCGTGCCGTGGCCATGCCAATCACATTATGCGCTGGCTGCTGTGTTTGACATCTGCAGGGCTTCAAGCTGAACCTGACGCTGCACCTTGTGAAGGACGCTGCCAGCTCTGAGGGTGCATGGCTGGGGTTGTACACAGACCGGCCCCGGCTCGCTGTGACTGGGGAGCACGTTCAGGATACCACACTGGTCTGGACATTTGGCTGCGCACACAGTCTCGCCTCACAGTCAGCCCCACACCACTTCATGCCCATCACGCATTCCTTCCAACCCGGCACACGGGATGACTGGGGCTGCACCGACATTCTTGGCCTTGGCCGCATCACCTCCGCTGCGCCGCTCAAGCAGTACATTGTGGATGGTGCACTGACCTTTCATGCGTACATGGACGAGGTGGAGGGCATGCCGCTGTGGGGCGACAATGGCAGCGGTGTGTCCACAGGATATTGGGTTTGCTGCCATGTTGAGTATGCCACGATGAGTGGGTTTCCACTGCTGCTTAGCATTTAGGGCCTAGACAATGCAGACCCTGATGAAAGCTGCTTGCTGACTGTTGTACGGCTGCAACCATACATCGCATGCCCTCAGGTGGCACCACAGCTGCTGGCGCTGGGACTACCGCTTCTGCCACCAAACTTGCCAGCGGGCTGCCGCTGGACACAGCTGTCAAGCTGCTGGTGCTGCTGGCAGATGAGGCGCAGCTGCCGGGGCTGCGCGCAGCACTGCTGTCACGTGTGATGACAGTGTATGGGGATGGCGAACGCATCTTGAATGATGCCTCACTGTTAAGCAGCTTCTGCGCGCTGCCGCTGTATGTGGTCCAGCATTGGGTGGCCAGCGACAAACTGCACGTGTGGTGTGAGAACACCGTGGTGTGCCTGCTGCACGCATGGTGGCAGGCGCAGCAGTATGCAAGCCGGTCCCTGCAAGCGTTGGACATGCAGCAGCTTGCTGCGCACGTGCGAGTGTGCCACCTCTCGCGCGCGTACCTGCAGTTGCTGGATCAGGGCCAGGTTCCGTGGTTCGGCCCCACACGGCACCTGCCACTGCTGTGCTCGATCCTGAGCACAGTTCACGAGGGCACAATCAGCCCCGAACAGGCTGCAGGTCTCGTGCGCCTAGATCCTGCATTTGCGGCGTGCATGCCGCCTGCATGGCTTTTGCCCAAGCCGCGGCGTGCAGGTAGTGGCAGTGGCAACAGCAGCAGCAGCAGCAGCAGTAGCCAGGCTCACCTGAGCCTTACTGTGCCGCGGCATGAGCTGGAGGCAGCTCTGGCACAAGTGCTGGCGGCAGAGCCAGGATCTCCTGCGGCATCGCATACCATCATGGCTTGTGGAGCAGTGTTCCTTGTAGGTGTTTGATCATGACCTGCGTGCTCTTCTTCCCCCCTGTTGGGTTGCCTTGATCAGATCCAGGGCACCTTCCTGTTATGTCCCACGAGCAGAGATAGTGCAGGCATAGTCTTACATGGCCAGACTGCTGAACTACATGTTGGCCCGTGTGTGTGCATCTGCAGGGCTTCAAGTTGAATGTGGAACTGCGGCTCGTGAAGGATGCCGCCAGTTCCAGAGGCGCACAACTGGGCTTGTACACTCTCCGGCCGCAGCTGGCCATGACGGGGACCTGTGTGCAGGACACAACCCTGTCGTGCGCTTTTGGACACAAGGCAGCACCGCGTGCCATCCGCAACCGCCTGTCTCAGCGCTACTTTGCCCCCATCACCCACGCCTTTCAGCCCGGCACACGGGATGACTATGGCTTGGATGACATCCTCGCCCTGGGCTGCATCACGTCCATCATGCCACTTGTGCAGTACATGGCAAATGAGGCTGTGACCTTTTACGCACGCATGGACGAGGTGGACGGCATCCGGCTGCGGCGCTCCCGGGACACTGGTGTGTGCTGTTCTGGATTTTGTTTCGGTGTGCCATGCTCTTCATTTAAATGCCAGGCGTGGGCATCCTCATGATGCTCCAGATCGACCACGATGCCCACATGTGGGTACTGCACACAACTTGCAAGGCCATGCAGTTATACATGCAAACCGTTTTCCTGTCCTGTGGCTTCCAATGTTGCATGCCTGCAGGTGGCACGACAACTGCTGGTGCTGCAACGGTCGCTCCTGCCATACACCTGGCAAGCGGGCTGCCGCTGGACACAGCTGTCAAGCTGTTGATTCTGCTGGTAGATGAGGCGCAGCTGCCGGAGCTGCGCGCAGCACTGCTGTCACGTGTGATGGCAGTGTACGGGGACGGCGAGCGCATCTTGAATGATGCCTCACTGTTAACCGGCTTCTGTGCGCTGCCGCTGTATGTGCTGCAGCATTGGGTGGCAAGCGACAAGCTGCAAGTCTGCAGCGAGAACACCGTGGTCTGCCTGCTGCACGCATGGTGGCAGGCACGTCAGGTGCAGGAGCAAGGACGAGCCATCCATGCAGAGACCATGTACGAGCTGGCTGCGCAGGTGCGGCTGCGCAGTCTATCGCACGCATTCCTGCGGGATGTGCTGGGGAGCCTGGGTTGGTTCGGTCCCAAGGCCCACATGCAGCTTGTGTGTGCCACAGCCATCAGCACCCCACCCAGCTGCAGCCAGCTGCCGTTCAAGGCGAGCCTCCTGCAGGAGCTGCCACCTGCATGGTATGTGGCCCGCAGCCGGCCGCAACCAGTGCGGGCTGCTACAAATGGCGTTGCGACAGTCATGGAGATCGCCTGGCCCCAGAACGACCTGGCACCTGCAGTGGAGCGCATGGTGGCAGGTGGTGCCACATCGCAGCTGGTCGGAACTGTGCAACGGCACGTTGTGAATGTGAGTGCGACTCAACAGAGGAACCTGGATTTTCCTTCATGTGGGTTCGTTGCTCCATGCCTTTCTTGTGCTAACTGGCACCCATCATGTGCGTGCACATTGACTGTCCATGCATGCGCAACTTAACACACGCACATCCCTTTGCATCCCCACCCCTCTGCGCGCATGCAGGGGTTCAAGGTTGGCGTTGCCCTGGAGCTGCGGCGGGGCGAGGGCCCATCGTCTGGTGTAAATGTGGGGCTTCGGCTGTCGTATGATGGCGCTGCGGCGGGGGACATGGTGCCGGCTGTGTATACGCGGTTCGCTCTGGGGTACCACCGCCCTTCCACACCCCAGGCAGTCATTGGAGAGGAAACGCAGTGCCTGCTCACTGCAGCGGATGAGGGGTACTGGTACCTCGGGGTGGGTAGCATCCACAGCGTGGCGCAGCTGCAGCACTGCCTTGTGGACGGTGCACTGCGCGCATTTGTGCACATTATGCAGCTGGATGTGACGACTCTGCCGTAGGATCAGCAGGGTTCAGAGCTCAGGGCTCAGACCTTGGACCCTGATGGCCTGCACCCTAAGCTTACGGCACCACCACAGCACACAGCAGGCCTGAGCGCAGCAAACCATCATCCCTTCCTGGTTTGGGGTTGGGGGTTTTAGGGTTGAAGGGTCAGGGTTCAAAGTTAAGCCACAAGCACAAACCAGAGCCTCACACAGCGGGCTCACGTGGCAGCCATTCTCGGCAATGATGTGTGTGAAAGGCTGTGCGCGCGCGTGCACAGTAATTGTGTGGACAGGTGTGTTGTTGGGCTGCAAAACACCAGGCACTTGGGGACATACACCGGATCATGATGTGACCTGCGGCACGTCACGCTGTGCACGCTGTGCGTGCCTTCGATAGTCATGTATTGCCTGTACTTGCAAGCTTAAGGTCCGGCTCCCACGTGTTGACACTGCTACTCCAACCGTGCACCACGGCACAGTTGCATGTACGTCAAACACATACAGGCCCTGTGTTGACCTTCAGTTAGACAGACCTAGATCGATCTGCTGCAGTCCCAGCCCCTACGCTGTATATATGCTTGAGCGGCTGAGCGGCCAGCTCCAACCTGCACACCTTGGCAGCCGCTTTGGTTTTTCCCCCACACAGCTTCGTTGGGAGATGCTGCTGCATGCATGGCAGCGTGCCCTTCTTTATTTTTCATCAGCACCTGCAGTTGCACAACAGCACCAGGGGGCGCGGGGCCCACAAGGATGGAGGGCGCGCACGGAGCTGCCGCAGCTGCCGCATCGCCTGACCTGGCCCCACGGACGTTGTTTCCCAGCGCTGCCAGCTCCCCACCGGAAGTCAGCGCAGCCGTGGGTGCAGCCGCAGGCTGGGTTGCAGGTGAACCTGCGACCTTGGCTGCTGAGCACAAGCACAACCCGGGGTCAGTTGCCACCACGCTCCACACTGCGGGCAACTGTGCAGGCGCGTGCACACGTTTTGGGGGTAGTAGACGGTCCAGCAGCCCGGCTAACCCCCAGCAGCGCATACCGACGGCAGGTGCCGGCACCCCAGCCACACGCCGTCCCTGCATGCGGCCGCCAGCCAACGAGCCGCGAGAGGGCTTGGCCGTTGGGGGCCTGCCTAAGCGGGATGCGTGGGAGCTGTGCCAAACCCTGACCCGTGCGCACGCACGTCGCATGGAGCAGGGCGCAGGGGCATTGTCCGGCGGTAGCCTCAGGCCCGTTGCGCTTAGGCGCAGAGCCGCACGCAGCGCCCCCACCTCCCCGCACCTGGGCCACCCCATCGCCATCTTGCTGTCCTCCCCAGGCCCCTGCCCACTGGCCCCTGCGCCCCTCACACAGCAGCAGTGCCAGCAAGGCTCTGCGCTGGTGGCGGCGGCAGTGGCCAGAGATGCAGTAGCCGTGGCAGCAGCTGCTGGCATGCCATGGGTGGGTGGAGAGGAAGGTGGGGCTGGCCCAGCAGATGGGGCCGGCCCAGCAGATGGGGCACATACATACAAGTGGGCAGGCAGCGGTGCAGCCACCACAGCAGCCGCCAGGGCTGTGGGCGATGGCTTGGGACGCACCAGGCACCACAGCCGCCGTAGGTGGAGCGTTGATGATGGCGAGCGTGACGTGCTCCGCTCTCAAGGTGTGGGCGCGCTTCTTGCGGCATCGCTGACAGCCACGGCATCGTTGTGAGCTGCAGCATGTTGGTTAAATGTGTGCAGCGCTGGTGTTCCAGGCTGTGAATACAAAGAACGAGGGTTTGGGTCTCTGGGGTTTGTGTTTGGGTTCAGTGTGCAGGGTTCAGTGTTTGGGGACTTGGGGTTTGTAGTAAAGGATCGTCAGTGTGCGGGGTTTGGTGCTTGGAGATTTGGGGTTTGTGGTAAAGGATCGGGACTGAAGGTTTGGTTCAGGGTTCAGGGCACTGGCTGTCTTTGCAGTCGATAACGAGCTGCAAGGGATTCATTCACACATCATGTGCTTGGGATTAGCTGCGTTTTGGGTACTGTTTGCGCCAATGCATGGTATTTGCATGCAGAATGGCCTTGCTGGCATATGTACAGTAGAAACACCAAGAAAAACCAGAGCAAACAATGACTCGTATGGCGCGGGCTGAACAGTCGCTTACAAGCAGATCACAAACTGCCATTGTAAATCAGTGTGTTGCTAGTGGCGGCAGCCCAAATGCCTCAGGCGCCAGCAAGTGCTTGCAATGGCTGAAGTACACCATCCAGAATTGTGTGTCGCTCATGCGCCTGCAGCAGCGGCGGGGTGGTTCAAAAGCCCATTAGCGATGGTGGCTGTGACCAGGGATGGCCAGCCCAGCACTGACGCATGCTTGTGTGGTCTGGCTGCGTTGCAATTTGCAAACAGACCCTAGACCCCAAACTGAGCGCGCCTGGAACATGCACAGGTCACAGCTCATAAGACAACAGCTTACTTAGGGCACAGCGCAAAGCGCAGGTGTTGCAGCTGTTCGCAGCGCGCAAGCGCCAGCACTGCATGGCACTCCTGCCACGGGCTCAGCCGCGCGCCCGCACCACTGCACCCAGGCGCCAGTTGGTGGCTGCCAGTGCCTCCAGGTTTGTGTCACTGCGGTGGTGCGGGATATGGTGTTGAGGTTATGGTTTGGGGTTTAGATTTGGGTTCAGTTCCTTTCAGAACCCCCGAAGCTTGTAACGTTCAGGCAGGGTTTAGGATTTAGGGTGCAGCGCCGTTCAACCCTCAGCCAATGCTGTGATGTGTGAGTGTTGCTCAGTTGGCAGTTCAGGCACAGCAAGGACGTGCCGTGGCGGTGTACGCGAGCTGGAGCAGTCGCGCACAGCAGTGGTGTGCCACGCAGCTGCCAACACCTCAAGGCAATAGCTTGTGCAGCAGGAGCACATCACCTGCCCCATCCCACAAGCCCGACTTCGATCCGCACACGTGCATGGTTGAGTGCATAACCCCACCAAAAACAACGACAATATAATAATGAGCGAAGCGGCGGCAACAGCAGCAGCAGCAGACTGCATGCACAGGAGGTGTTGCGGCCGGTGCTGCGGCCCCACCTGAACGTGCTGTATGTCAGATCTGCCATGACGTGGCTGATCAGCTCGTCAGTCACGCCGTATTTGACAAGTTCAGCTGGGTCGCTGGTGCTGGCGGCACCACCATTGCCCCTCGTGCCCTTGTCTGCGTGCGGCAGGCCCAAACCTCACCTTGCAATCGCCAGCAGCCTCTCCACTTCCGTTGAGCTTTTCCCTTTCCTTTTGTTGCTCGGGGTTGCGGGCGGTACCCATTCCTCCCTTTCTCCCCCAGTGTAACGACTTTCATTCATTCTCCAGCTGCCAGCCCAGCCCAGCCCAGCCCACGCATGGCAGATGCATGCACCAGCCGCAGGTGCTGATATGACCCAAGCGTGGCAGCCCGGTGCTGGGGATGCAGCAGAGATGAGGCGAAGGCGCACATAAGCCGCACCTGCCATCACAAGCAAGTCTGGGTCAACACTTGGGGAACTTTGGGATGCTTGGGGACTTTGGGATGCTTGTAAAGTGGTGGACCATGGTCGGCCATGCGTGATGGTGCGCCAGAAATCCTAAAAAAACCCTGATCTGGTGCAAAAACCCTAGAAAGTGTGATGAGACACTGACCATATGGTGTGATATGGTGTGAAATGGTGGAAAAATGCTAAGACACCCTAGCAGGGTGTGAAGTGGTGGACCGTGGTGGACCATGCCTGCCTGATGGTGGGCAAGAAGCCCTAAGAAACACTAATCTGGTGCAGAAACCCTAGCTGGAAGGGTCTGGACGCATCTGATGCAAATGGTACGAGCAGGGGCAGCCTGGATGGGTCAAACCATACGTCTGACCCAGGCTGCGTTCAATTGGTTGACATGACGGATGCAGCAGGATGCTGATGTCATTGATGGTTTTAACTGTGCTATGTCTGTGGATGCGCAGGGCAATCCATGACATGTACAACAAGTAAACGTACAGGTCCACCTTACAAAAAGCGAACAGAATCAACCACAACATATGGCTGTGTTTGGCTGTGATTGTTGTGTTTTCTCCATCAACCAACTTCATAGCAGACAACACATCATCAAGTCTTAACTTGTCATAGCTTGAGGGTGCTTGCAGCCGTTGATAATCTTGCAGACGGAGCCAGGCGTGTGCACTCAACGTGTGTGCCACCACTGCAAGGAAGTCAGGTCGAGGGCTGAACCCGGGTCCTAACAGCAGACAGTCCCCAGTCACCACCCTGTTACACCCTACCTCCCTACAAGCAGCAACCACAGAGCACCAGCACACGTTCAGCTGCAACACTTCCTGGTGTCGCACACGATACCCAAGCACGTCACAAGCTCCTCCCATCGCCTAGTCGGTGGGTCACCCTCGGTTCGGCTACGAGAGGTGCCAGGATCG
>QAXD01000103.1:69320-87057 GCA_004335575.1 Haematococcus sp. NG2 | reverse complement strand
TGATCCACATGCCCAGAGGGCCTTCACTGGCGCCTGAGGCTGAATGTAACAACACAACACAACACGTCACAAGCTTGGCAAAGGAGAACACGCGGCCGTGCTGTTGACCACCCGCTACGCACATGCCCGCCTGCCAGCCCCTGGGCTTGCCATACGGCAGGCTGGGGCACCTTGGACATGTGTCACAGCTGACAGCCATGCGATCTCCGCCTTTCCCTCCAGTGTAACGTCTTTCATTCATTCCGCAGTTCATCGCACTCGCTAATGCTGTTCTCAATGCAGACCGTCACACAGATGCACGCGGAGGCCAGATGGAGACACCCCATACAGGGAGTGGTGCGACACATGAGAACATGTTTGTTGTACTGCAGAGAGACAGCAGTACTAGCAAGATGTGCATCAGATGTGCAAGCAGATTGGAACTCAATCTCTAACCCAGCAAGGATAAGTTCAGCTAACCCCAATGGACGCACCGACCGTCAAGCGGCCCCGCCCCGCAGCTTCTTCAGCTCCATCCATCAACACCCCCACTCATGAAACAAGCACTTGATCATTGGTTGCTGTTGCAGGTGCTCTGATCGGCCCTTTGACGCGTGTGTCATCACACGCAGATCTGCTTTGTGTCCTGTTTATCTCTCTTTCTGCTTTGCAGGGGCGTTAGGGTGCTGGGGGTTGCCTTACCCACTCTCTAATTAAGCCTGAATCTGGCATGATCCCTTGGGTCCTGGAGGCCCCATTAGTGCCTGGGGCATGTGTTTTTGCAGGTGGCACTTGCTTTAACCCAACTCTAGAGGTCTCATGGACGGTACCGTGGGTTTAACCGCGCGAAGCCATGTAATGATGATGATGATGATGAAACAAGCAGTCCCACACAGTTGTCCCCTGCCTATCATCCCCCCCAACACACAAATGGCACTGAGAACAATGCAGCCACAAGCAGCCTGTGATTTCATATGGTGCACATTATTTGCTTGAGCGCATGCCTCAGGGATCATCACATGGGTCCGTGGGTCTCCAACCCACCAAACCACAACAATGGGCAGAGCTTGGGCCACAACATCACCGCCGCTTAGTAGCGGGCGGCTTGGGTGGTGATGGCGGGGGTTGCGGTGGCAGGAAGGGCAGGAAGACGCGCATGCCGCGTGGCACGCCCACTGAGCCCCCAAATAGCAGCAGACGCGGGTCCACTGGCACCGCCAGCGCTGGGGCCTGCTGAGCCGGGTCACCATTTCCACCCACACGCTTGCGGTACACCATGAACTCCTTCTCATTGCCCATCAGCCGTGAGGGGTCGGAGCACATGCTGCCGCCGGTGCACTTGCTGCTGCCGGCGGCCAGCCCACGCGCGCCCGCAGTGCCACCCGCACCGGCCGCTGCCAACCCCGGCCCCAGCTTCCCCCCAGCCCCACCTGGAGCTGCAACCCCCCGGGGGTTGCCAGTTCCACCAGCACCATTGGCGCCGCCCCCGGCTGCAAGCTCCCGCCGCAGCAGCTTCAGCCGGCCAGCTGCAGCGGCCACTGTGGCCACCCATGCTGCATCGAGCGCCAATGCAGGGCGGGCAACCCAGCCCACCAACGTGGCGTCCCAGGCATTGAGGGCAGCCAGCAGCGCCGTAACTCCGCCAGCATAGCCAGGGGGTGCCGACAGCCCCAGGTCGCGCTCCAGGTCTGAATGGGGCTTGGTGATGCTGCGCGCACACGAGTGATGTGCGTGCGAGCTTGAAGCATGAGGGGGGAGCATGGCAGTTCAGGGTTCCCAGGGTTTGCAGGTAGGGTGCGGGGCCTGGGGCACGAGGGCAGGAGGATAGTTGGGGTGCTGTGTGCTAAGTTGCCAGGTGCATACCGAGCTGCCTTATGATGACTGTGCGTAGCATGCTCGTGCAGCTGTTGCTGCAGGTGCTGCCTGCCCCGCTCATATCGACACAGCCACAGCCAGGTGCCCCTCATGTAGCACCAATCAAACTTGCATGCCTTGCACTAAACAGCCCCATCAGCCCCCATTTTCCACCACACCCACTGAACCACTGAACCACCACATCTGCTACACCGCATGCCACAACTCTCCTGCCGGTGACCGATGCCTGCACTCTGAACCCTAGACGCTGCCCACTGCGCACTCAGAGAGCCCGCCAGGCACCAATTCTGTTGGTTAGGGCTCATGACAGTACTTCAGGGTGTCCAGTTTAGGGGTAAAGCGTGCGTGCCAGCCCAGCCACTCACGCACGGAACGCCACGTCGCGCAGCGTGTGGTTCCAGCCCCAGCCGGAGCGCAGCACCACGTTGGACCACGCGCGCGGCCCATCATCCACCAACAGGATGGAGTCAAACGCAAGCAGCCGCGCAGCGCCAGCTGCCGCCTCGGTGCGGTCAAAGGAGGAGCCTTGGGTGATGTTGAGCGGCCTGGGAGGTGCGTGAGGGTGTTGGATTTCGCAGGGGTTTGTTGCGGCGTGGGCTAGTGTGGAGGGTCTTGGTTTTGTGGGTGCTGGTTTGGCGGGTTTCGGTGCCATGTGTTACTTTCATGGGCTCTGGAAGGTGGTCAGGTGGGGCGGGAAGCAATGAGTTTTGATGAATTAGCCCATAGAGTGATTGTAAGAGATGGGGTGTGTATGTGGTGGGTGGGCATGGTGCTTTTAGCGGCATGTTGCACAGTTCGACCGCAGGACAAGAGGCACACCCTGCCCCACTCTCCACATCACATGGCCGAGCCTGCAATCCCCACACAGTGCTGTTTGCTCTTATCCAAGCTCATACCACTTGTAAGGTACATACCCAAGCCTCCCAGGCCCCACACGAGCCGCCCTTTTCTTGAACCTTTTGCAGCACATACCCAAACCCTAAACCGTAAAGCGAAGTCCCAGCACCACACCTGCAGTGCGCAGGCCGCCCCAGCAGGTGGCGCAGCAGGTAGTTGTCCATGGGCGCAGGTGCAAGGTGCGCCCACGACACCACATCACTGGGCATGCGCCATGGCACGTCTTTGTGCTGCGCTGGCTGCCCCTTGGCCGCCGCCTCACCCAGCGTCTTGTTGCACCACGCGTACAATCTGTGCCGCACGTGCATGTGCATGCGTGAGGTGTGTGAGCTCTGGGTTGGCGCACAGGAGGCGTGAGCGTGTGGAAGGTGCAGGCTCCATGGTTGAGGTTCCAGATCTTGAGCCATTTGAATGGCAGAGACGTGCAGCACACTCAACGCTGCACAAACCCATGGAACGATGCAGATGCGCGTGCAGCTGTGGCTGCATGTGCCTAATCTCAATTGGACCAGGCATGAGCCATCGTGCACAGGTGCTGCCACACAAACATACACAGCCTCCACCCACCAGCTCCACCCACACAAAACACACCACCCAACATCTGTGCTCAGCCCCCGGCCCACCCAGACCCCCCAAGCCCTGCCAGCCCCTACTCACGATGTCTCTGCCTCTTGGCGCATGTGTGCAATGTGGGAGGCGAGGCGGGCGAGCGGGTCTCGCACCACCACAGCGTTCAGCGTCTCGGGGCACACCTGTGCCACACGTGTCAGGGGTCAGGGGATGATGTAAAGGCATGAGGGCAAAGGCCTTGGGGGTCTAGATGTGGCACAACAACTCAAAGGCACGCTGCAGGCACAGCACAGGCCAAGTGGAACCACTCAGAGCGCTTTGCACTGCCAATCCTATCCAGCCTGAGAAACTGGTAAACCCTAAACCCTAAAGGTACGGACCTGTGCGGACGTCACGTCACCCGCCTTGGCCGCATGCAGCGCTGCCTCGTTCAGCTGCCAGTCCCACCCACGCGCCGCCATGAACTGCGCCCTGCACACATGCACATACACCATACACAAGTACAGGTACACTTTGGGCCCCACCAGTACCAAGGTTGAGGGACTGGCACCATGTACACGTCATTTCTACACATGGAGGACTGGAGTGCAGGTGGGGAAGGTGGTGCAGCATGCCCACCCACAACCAGTCTCGGCATGCTCAGGCTCATATGTTGGCAGGCACGTGCGCACTCAGCCTGGCCCTCTCACACCTCCCACAGCCAATGACCTCAGCTCTGCTGTGTCCGTCACGCCACACCAAATTCCACCCCTCCCAATCCACCCAACCCAAACAGTTCACCCTCTTCCTTCTGGGCCCATGTCTTAAGGCATACGGCTTGACCTGTGAGCAAACACTCCCACTCCATCCCAGTCCGCACCCCGCACCTCAGCGCGCAGTTGCCCCACTCGAACGTGTCCCACCCTGCGCCACACTTCATGGGCGGCACCAGCCACCACCCCGCCACACACGCATCCGGCACGAAGTCAGGCACCGCGGAGCACCAGCGTGGCTGGAACCCAAACTCCTGCATCTTGCAGTTCATCACGGAGTTGAAGTGGCGGCTCTTGCGGCCCGCCAGGCGGCCCAGCTCGCACATGGACGTCCCGCCTGCCTTGGACACATGCAGCACGTCGGCAACCGGCTTCAGCGTGCGTGCACACATGTCAACGCGCGACAGCACCCCAACCGCCTCTGTCCCCGCTGCTGCCAGGGATGCCAGCAGCGACTCGGGAACACCGCCGGCGCCGACGCCCCGGCCCGCAGCCGCGCTGAGGTGCAGCGCGTGTAACGTGGCCAGCGCCACGCGGCGCACGGCGGGGAACGCGGTGCGGGTGACGCCTGCGGGGCGGGGCAGTAATGCGTGAACAAAAGTGTGGGCAAACAACAGGAACGGGCCACAACAGCAGTCAGGGCTGCGGGGCGGGGCATGAATGCACTAATAGCAGTGACAAGCAGGAAGGGGCCACAGCGGGGAGCAGGACTGCAGAAACGGCAGGGGCGGATTAGAAGGCAGAAACGCCAGCAGCAGGTGGCAGTGAAGGACTGTGGAAACATCCAGCGCCACGGTTCCAGGCTGAACATAAAGTGCTAACGGGAGCTCGCAACAACGGGCGCAATGGACCTCATGTGGTGGTGGCAGCAGCAGTCTGCAACACCTGACGACAGTCACCCCTCCTGCCGGTCCCATTCATGACAAGTCACTGGCACAGTGGGTGCAGCCCAAGGATGGGACGACATGCTACATGCCTCACAGCAGCTTTACAAACATGAAACGCGCTGCGAACTGTGCCATCCGACCATCTTTCGCGTACCCATGCCCCGTGCACAGGCAGCACCAGGCAGCCCAGCCCACACCACCCAAAGGCACGCGCGCACACAGCGCATGCCGCACCTGGCACAATGGTGCCATTGCAGATGCCGCCGGGGCTGAACCAGCGTGGGTCGGCCTCACACCCCCGTCCAGGCCCCGTCTTCGGCCCAGCTGCAGGCGGCTTGGCCGCCTCAGCTGCAGCAGCTGCGTTGCAGCGCGCGCGCCCCGCCGCGCCCTCTACTGTGTCACACGACGCAGGAGTAGGCAGCAGGTGCGCGACTGCTGCGCCCTGCCCCGCACGCCCTGCACCACCACATACATCGGCCCACAGCGCCCACAGCCCTGACAGCAGGTCTGGCACATGCGTTGCAGCCTCCTGCACCACAAGAGGGGGCAGCGGCTGTGCTATGCGATCGTTGTCGGCTGAAAATGCGGGTTCTGGCCCAGTGCCTGCTGCTCCTGCTGTTGTGCCGGCCCCCATGCGCGCCACCTGCAACACAACAGAAACATATGACACCACCGTCCTTGAGCCTAGTACAGCACAAGAGAAGCACAAGACAGCACAGTGCTGCTGTGAAGTCCTATGCACTTGATACTACGCCAGCTACTGCTGCAGCCCGTGTGCAAGGCTACACGGCGGAGCCAGGCCTACCTGGGCCGCATGCGCCTGAGCCGCCTCAAGTGCAGACGGCACACGTTGCGTGAGGTGGCTGCTGTCGGCACCCTGCACCAGCTGCGCGCCTGACACAACAGGCTGGCCCACTGCTCCGCTACTGGCGCCCAGTACACCCGAATGCGCCAGCGCACGTGCCGCAGCGTCGACCACACGTGCAGCAGCTGGGTGCCACACCTCCGCGAATTGATGCCTGCGCGGCAGCACACATGACAGCAAGCAAATGTAAGAGACAGTGTGGGTGTGCATGGGACCGGGGGGGCGCCGCGCTTGTGCGCACGTGCGCGGCATTTGTGCGGCATGTGTATGTGGGTGGTGGTGAACTGGTGGTGGTGGCAGGTTGCCACAGGGTATAGGCATAGTGTGAGCTGTGCTGTGTTGCGGTGCACATGGGGCCCACCGCCAGTCGGGGCACCCCTAGCCGACTGGATCCGCGGCAGCCAGCATGCAATCACGCCGGAAGTCAGACACGCCCATTCAGCTGTGCGCGCAACCCGGTTGTGGCAACTAAACCACAACGAGCCCCCCCCACCTGGCTGATGCGCGCAGTGCAGGCAGCACGTCCTGGTAGAACGTGGCTAGGAAGGTGAGGGTGGTGGACAAGGGCAGTGGCTCGGGACGTTGCGCCGTGCGCCGGCCGAACATGACCCCAGCCTCCCCATCCCCCAGAATGGCTGCGCCCTCGCCCATGTTTGTGGCACCCCCCAGCGGCTGGGCTGCCCACGCTGTGTGTGCGCAGCATGCAGCCAGCAGAAGCCACAGAAGCAGCGCACACTGCCCTGCTTGCCGCTGATGCCCACATGGCGCCCGCTCACATACCAGCTGCCCTGCTTTTGTAGGTCCTAAAGGGCCAGCCTGGAAGGCACAACACGACGAGCACGAAAATCATTAGCGGAGACATACCGGCTTCTTCCCGGCTTGATGGAAGGCGCGCAGCAGGAGCTGCGACAGCCCTCAGTCCGGGTGTGCCAGACAAAATTGGTGACCCACGACAACTACGCAGTTATATTAATTTGATGCTCTACGTAAACCATCTGGGATTGCCACTGGTCCTAACCATGCTTACCCATGATTGTGGAGCAGCTCCGCAAGTCATTTGTGGGCCACAGGCATAGGTAGCCTCTCCAAAATACGTTTCCTGCTCCAGGAAATGAATGGTTTGTGCGAAGAAAACCTTACAAGTGCATTTCTTGGGCGCATTGTGCTATTTGCATCATATTTGCATTGTTGGTTGCTCTCGGCGAAGAGATGGGGAGTGCTCGTACGTGTGACACGCTGAGGGTCATTGTTCGTGTTGTGTTGTCGTATGTCGTCAGTGCTGGTTCTTATTGCAGGCGCGCATGCACTAATGACGTGTACCGCTGTTCTTCTGTTGACGCGTATAAGCTCAAGGTTCCTGTCGTGTAGGACATTCGTGGTACCCCATGTGACAGTGATGGACGCTGGCCAGTTACACGCTTCGCCATTAAGAGCGCAGGTTACAGAGCTTTTTCAGTGTCTATTGTGCAAGTGCTGGCGTCCTGTATGTTGGTTGGTACAGAACTGCCTGCACCTGCTGCCTTACACCTTTCCGCACCATGGCCACGCATGCACCACCTACCGCCCCATTAAAGCATGAATAAACGCGAACACAGCCACAGCAGGCTGATGTGTTATGCCGTGTACTCCCTGATGAACCGTGATGTGCGAGCAGTCGTGATGCAATTATGCATGCACAATATGTACGGTAATGATGCCTGTTGCCTGTGCCGTGATACCAACAATGTGATTGAAGCGCTGCTGCATAGCACCATGACCCCAGCCCACCCCCCGCTAACATGCCGCTGGGCGATGATGTCAGTGCGGCGTGGCAAAGCGCTCCTCATTGGCCTTGCGCCACAGCGTACAGCAGCACTCCAGCCTGCAGCCAGATGCACTCATGACAACCGTCACATCCAACTGAACGATGGCAGCCAAGCCCCGTGCGGGCATGCACTACTTGCACCTAATGCAGCACATCAGCGATGGGCCAGCCAAATACCCCACACATGCTTTCACACAGCAGCCTTCAGTGTGCCAACCTGTGCGCCCCAACCCCCACCCCATCTCCACCACCAACCAACCACCCGACCGCTTCTGCAACCCTAAACCCTAAACCCTGAACTCACCAGGCTGGCGTGACGACTGGCCGGCCATGCTGCGCCGCCCACAGCGTCTTCTGCGTCCCACGCGCGGGGGCCACCACATGTGTCACCCGCTCGCTCACGGCCTCCTCGCAGCTCGCACCATACGCCTCAGCCAGCCGCCACAGCGGGTGCAGCCGCGGGTCCATGTCGCGCGGCACCACGCGGCTGAACGCCAGCACCACGCCCGCCAGCACCTTGCGCCGCTCGTCCGCCACCACGTTGCGCACGTCCCAGGGCGGGCAGCGCGGCTCGGCGGGCGGCCCGCTCAGCAGCTGCGCGGCGGGGCCTGGGTGGTGCGCGTACATGAACACCAGCCCATGCAGCCGCTCCAGCAGGTGCCACAGCGTGAGCAGCATGCCACGGTCGGGGCACTCGTCACGGTTGATTTCCAGCAGCGACCGGCCCTGCAGCCCAAAGCGGTGCCGTGCACAGGGGAAGAAGAGGTAGCGGTCCACCACCACTAACGGGAGACGCGCATCCAACGGCCACATCGCCCCGGCATCATCCAGCGCGATGGCCGCGGCCGCACGTGCCTCTACAGCTGCGCGGCATGGGTGCGGCACATGGGATGGTGTGGTGAGGAGCAGCTTTGCGCTAGGCGCACACCACGCCGACAGGCGCTGTCGGTGTATGCATAATGTGCTGTTGGTGCTGGACGAGGTTCCAAGCCCTGGCCCCAGCATGCTACACAAGCATACTTGTGCACCCCTGCCCGTGCAACAGCTTCTGGCCTTTCACATCCCCAGCGCCACACGACTATTGTCAGGCAGCTTATTGAGGCCGAAGATAGCCTAGGTGCACTGCCTGGCCTGCTGGCACCCATGCAGACCGTGCGTCTTTGTGCAGCTGCCGCACCTGCCATCAGCCGCTTGTTATGGATGGCAGAGGGGCCGTCAGGGCCATCCACCGCGCCACCGGCCGCCACCACGCGCCCCCCAAAGTAGCGATCGTCTGGATCCAGCAGAGACACCATGGCGTCCGCGTACGGCCTGTGCGGGTGGCGCCATGTGCACCGCAAACACGTGTATCTTAAGCCTCATCCTACACTCCTCCTATCCTAACCCATACTAGTATCTCCTGTTCATATGTGCGCCAACTCTCCAGGCACCTCAAGGGCACTGGCAGTTAAGGGCTCTACTTCCATGCCACTGCTGCAGCTGCCTCGTATTTCGATCTTCTGCAGAATCTGCTGACAGAGCAGGCTGACAGCAGCAGCTGCTGCTGCTGCCACCCTGCTGCCACCGCACCTGCTGTTCTCCGAGTGCGCCCACAGCTCAAACTTTTCGTCCGCGCGCGCCAGGAACTCGCGTGCACCTGGCCGCAGCTTGGTCCACACGCCCAGCCGCTCGCTGCGGTACAGCTCGCGCTGCGCGTCCGGCAGCGTGCTGGCTTCTGCCTCCAGCCTTTGTGCCTGCATGTGCATGCAAGAACACCAGGCAGCAGCTTGTGCAGCACCACATCCCCAGGGTATGCACATGCTGGTGCACTGAGCGCCGTCTTTCTGATACCTGCACACTGAGTGTGTGGCATGCACACTAACCCCAATCCATGCCTGCCTGCCCCTCCATCCCTGACTGCACCCCAGTTCGTCCTTACCAGTAGGCCCTCTGTCTCAGGTGCCAGCTCCCCGAACCGCGCACTGGCCAGCAGCGTGCGGTCCAGGTCCACCACCAGCACCAGCCGCCCACGACGCAGCAGCGGTCCCACCTCGTCCACACCAGGGTCCAAGCGTGTCTCACGCATGTCCCGCATGTCCCTCACATCTCGCATGTCGCGCATGTGGCCCAGGGGTTCGCGCTCCATGCGCTCGCGCTCTAAGCGGTGCCGCTCACGCTCCTCAAATGTCCATGCCCCTTGCGGCGGCCCATCGCGCTCGCGATCTCGCATGCCGAACGGCGGCATGTCGCGCTCCCGCCCGAAACCAGCCGCGCCGTACGGCAGGTGCCCGTTGCCCATCATGCCATGTGGCCCATCGTCCCCTGACAGTGGGGACTCAGGAGGCGGGTGGAACATCCCACGCTCACGGTCCATGGGCGACAGGTCGCGGCCCATGCCCCGCCCGCTGGGCCCTGGCTCACGGCTGCGTGAGCGGCTGCGGCTGCCGCGCCGCCGGTCAGAGCTGCGCCGCTCCCGCCGCCCCCCATCCTCTCCACGCGCACGTTTGGAGGACCTGCTCGTGGGCTCAGGCGACCCCGCACCACGCTTGGCTCCACCCCCATCTGTGTGGCCCGCCCCACTGCCTGCTAAAGGGTGCGAGGTGGACGGCTGTGCACTGCCACCACCACCCCCAGGGTCACCGGGTTGCACAGCTGCCTCTGCAGCTGCTGCCGCTGCTGCGGCATTGGCGGCTGCGATGGCCTCCTCTATGGCTGCCTTCCTGATGTCCGCTGGTGTCGACTCCACCACAATCTTAAACTTGAACGCGTTATGGGCGCTGGCCGTGCGGCCACGCATTACTGTCGCGCCGCTGCCGGATGGTATCACGGCAGGCGTGCCGCTGGGGCCTGCTGTTCCCTGGGGCCCAGCACGCCGTGCCGCCTCATCATGCGCAGGGTCCTCTGACATGGGGCTCAATGGCTCGGGGTACGGCTCTGGCGGGGGTGGCGGCAGCGCAGGAGGAGGTGGTGGTGGCCCCACATCCTGATCTGTAGCGGCAACGGAGTCTGCTGGTGGCTCAGACATGCGCCCGCCCTGTGCTTCCTACGCAGGCACATGCATGGATGGGCAGCAGCACCAAGTTGGTTTCCGCACTAGTCACCAGGTGGCTGCACACAACTCAGTCGCAGCAGTGCAGATGGCTTGCACAATCACGGCAAGCAGCAGCTGCAGCTGAAAATGCAGCACTGATCGCCCTGAAAACCTGCTGCTGGCAGCTGCACACACCTTGCCTGCATCACCACTGGCCACAGCACCAGACGCGCCAGCTGACATGGCCGCACTGACAGGTGCTGCAGGGGCAGGCAGCTTGATGCCAGCACGCTCAGCCTTCTCACGCTCCTTCTCTGCGATGATGATCTTCAGCACGCGCGAGCCACGTACCCAGTTCTCCACATCAGCTTTCTGTTGTGCCGAGAACACATCGTGCCTGTAGTTCATGGCCGCCTTGAACAGCGCCACCGCTGCCTCCATGCTCTGACTGTGCCCCACGGATGTGGTTGTTAGGACATGCACAGAGCGCAGTCCCTCATGGATGCGCTTGGCAAACATGAAGCAGTCCGGGTAGCCCTCGATGTCATCACCTTTCTTCTTCTGTCAATACACCAGACAGCGTAAAAATGCCACGTGTTGCAATACCCCACGGTTAGCACCGTGTGCTGCCGCTGCTGCTGCTGGTCCGGCACTGCTGGTGCTGATGTTCAACACACTGTGAGGCTGCAGCACCATTCACACCAGCAGCATGCGCATTAGCAGCACACATGCTGCACAAAGCCCTCCATGCGCACATGCATGCACGGTCAAACTTGCATGCATGTGCCACAGCTACACCGCAACGCACGGACATAAACGCACCTTGACCTTGCGGAACAATTTGTCCAGCTTTTTGATGGCCTTTTTCAGGTCCTGGCACACTGTATCGCAGGACCTCAGCACGTCTTGCACGGTGATGTAGTTGGTAAGCTCGCGCAGCAGAGAATAAAGCTCCTCCTTCTCCCTCTCCTCCTTGTACCGTTCAGCCGCAGCCCGTGCTTCCTGCTCCTGTGCAGGGTCTAATCTGCCAGGTTTCAGGCCACTGGGTGGAGGAGCTCCACGTGGGCTGATGATGACGCGCGGGCCAGAAGGGAACGCCTCGCGTGGTGCCCCGGATTGGTCAACCGCGCCAAAAGTTGAGCGTGACTGCGGCGCTTGCTCTTGCGGTATTTCTCCATCGTCATAGCCGCTGGCCTCCCCCGATTCCTGTTCCTGCAACGAGAAAAACGTTGCGCTGGTAGATCATGTTGGCAGCTGTCCATATGTTGAAGAGACATCCATAATTCAACTCACGTGGTCTTTGACAGATGCAGGTGCATCCGGCAGCTCGCCTTCTTCAGGCTCATGCTCTCCCACTTCAAGGCCTTCAGCCCCTTGATCCACGCTCATAGAATCGATCAAATATCAGTACAACTGCAGCAGCTAGTGGCAGGGCAAAGACAGAATAACGTGGATCCAGTCTTCTATTACAAAGTCAGTTGATTGCAAGGCTTTTATTCAACATTCTTAGAAAGGTTAAGATCATAATCCACGCTAGGGTTGGGGGCTCAGCTAGGGTTGGAGGGTTTAGGACGTTTGCCTGGTGTTCCACGGTCCGACTATTCATCGTCACCTAGCTCCGTAAGCTTTTATTCTATGTATGGCTGGGCGCTATGATAGCCCATACGCGGGTTTGTCAGCCACATGACGCTGCATCGGGGAACTCTCCCTTAGACTAAAACGCTCTAAATCTACAAGTCTGCACCTCTAACTACAGTTTGCGTAATGGTGAAGTCAGCGCGACATTCATGAAGGACGTTCACAGGCATGAGCTGCCATGACAGGAGAGGCGCATTGCAAAGGACGATATAAATCTGTTCGACAAGCGTGTTGACAATCCAAGTCTGGCTTTGGTTTTTCCCTGGTTGCGCTCAAAACAAGCGATGGCTGCTCTGTTAAGGACACAGAAATAACGGGCGTCTGAAACTACAGAACAGCGGGAAAATGCACGTCACCCCCAGTGGGAAGTCGCAGACTGCGCGCAATGCATCCAAGCCGAAGCCGCCCGTGGCCGGCAAGCTCGACCGTCCAGTTGGCAAGAAGGAGCGCCGAAGCGAGGTCAACAATCTGCTGGAGGTACAGGCGCAAGTGTTCATGCAAGCATGCCCTCACATGCGCACGAACACACACACCAAGATCATGCGCAGCATGAGGGTTGCGCGATGGTCCTCATTCCAAACCCCATGTGTGCTGGGCGCATGCATTGCTCACGCACTCCAACTGACTGGGTGTGGGCTGCAAGCAGGATGGAGCTGACGACGAGTTCAAGCCCTGGCGCACTGTCACACGACCACCAGGCGCCACACCGCCACAGGACAACAGCTTCTGCATTGAGGTGCGCGTCCGCAGCACCCACGTGAAGTGCGCCGCCTGGCTGTGCTGCCGCCCCGTGGGGCGGTCGCTGCAGCTGTGGCTGCAGTTTGAAAGGGAGGGCGGCATGACTGGACTGGATGCGGTGCCCTGCGTGCTAGGCGGCACCTAAACCGCCTCCCTGAAGCAAAGCACATACACCAGAATGCATGTGGCCAGGTGCATGCGCACATGTCTGTGGCTGTGTGCGTGAGCGCCTGTGCTCCTGCGCTGCTGCAGGACGAGGTGGTGAGCACTGTGGTGGAGGGGCTACTGTACTCGCTGACTGTGGCAGACCCGTCAGCCAAGGGCTGCCCGCTCGTGTACGTCAGCCCAGGGTTTGAGACGCTAAGCGGCTTTGGCGCGGATGAGCTGCTGGGCGGCAGTGCACGCGTGCTGCAGGTGCGCGATCATGTGTTGAGCTGGGTGAGGCAGCAGGGGGATCTGCAAGGGGCAGGAAGTGGGGAGTGCGGGTGCGCAAGCAAGGAGTGTGTGTGCTGGGCGTGGGCATGCTGTGTGCACACAGAGATGTGAGGGTGCAGGAGGTTGGGAGGGGGTTTCCGATTAGCATTAGAGTGGTGGGCAGGGACGCAGCGCCTTAAAAGGTAGTTGCCCGGCAAAGGACAGTGCTCGGCACGCAGGTGCGGGTTGTGTGGCGCAGTGGCACATCGCCATAAACAGCACCACTGTGCTCTGGTGATGTGGGCGCAGCTACTGGAGTGCATCTGCGCCTGCTAAATGCGCAGCAGCACAAGCTGGCACCTGTTCGGGCATCAAGCCCAGTGCACTCACCCATGCACCCACTCCATCTCACACCACTGGCAACACATGACTTCTAAGGGGTTCATGGTGTATGCTCTGCACAAAAACCACAATCTTGCATTGCACCCATGCACCATGCACCGCGCCCGCCCGGCAGGGCAAGGCACCTGACAAGGACAAGGTGGCGGCACTGCGGGCTGGTATGGCCGACCGTGCGTTCACGACCTGCGAGCTGACGAACTACCGCAAGGGCGGCGGCACGTTCCAGAACCTGCTGTGCCTGATACCAGTAGTGGATGGATACGACGCGCTGCGGCTGTGGGTGGGTGTGCAGTGCGACCTGGATGAGCGGCGGCGGCGGGGGGAGCACGTGGATGAGCACTTCACAGCCAAGTGGGCGGAGCAGGTGCGGCACTACGTGGCCGCGTTCATGGTGGCCGACACATCTCACGACGCGGGGCCACTTGTGGCCGTGTCGCCCGGCTTCACAGCGCTCACGGGCTACGGGCAGGCCGAGCTGCTGGGCCAGTCGTGCCTCTGCCTGTGCGGCGCCGACAGCAACACCAAGGCCATGAAACGGCTGGTGGTCAGCCAGTGGGCGGACCGGCCGTGCGCCGTCAAGCTGCTGTGCTACCGCAAGGACGGCTCGCCGTTCTGGGGCTACGTGTTCAGCCTGCCGCTGAGCGCGAGCGGCCGTGGCAGTGCGGCGCGGCACACGCTGTGCCTCGTGGTCGACATCACGGCGACGCGGCTCAAGCGCGTGGGCAAGTACGTGCTGGGCAAGGTGATCGGCAGCGGCGCGTTCGGCGTCGTGCGCATCGGCAAGCTGGCGGGCGGTGACGAGGTCGTGGCGATCAAGGCGGTGGACGCGTCACGCTTCAGATCCATCTCTGAGATCGAGCAGATCCAGGAGGAGATGAGCGTGCTGTCGTCGCTCAAGCACCCCAACATCATCCGGCTCATTGAGATCCACTTCATCAACTCAGTCTTCTTTCTGGTCATGGTGAGCGCACAGCTGCTTCTCACGGCGTGGGGTTGGGAGTGGGCGTGGGCGTGGGCGTGGGGATGAGTGGGCCGAGGACCAGTCTGGACAGCGGCTGCAGCTGCAGCTGTGTGGGGCAGGCTGTGGGGGATGGAAGCGGCCAGCTTGTGGTGTTGGGCTCCGCGTGCCGTGTCGTTTGTGCGCTGCTGCATGCCTTCTGCTGGAACCAGGCAGGAGTGCAGGAACGCTGTGATGTGGGGGGCATCACGTGGGGGGGCATGGATGTACAGCAACTCTCAGGGTCACCGCATACCCAGCACATCCAGACTGTGCCGCTGCATCCAAGCCGCCCCGTGTGTGCGTGTGTGGCACCCTGCAGGAGTTTGCAAGTGGCGGGTCGCTGGTGAAGCACATCTACAGCCACGAGGGCCATCGGCTGCCTGAGGCGGAGGCACACCGGCTGTTCATGCAGATGGCCAGTGCGCTGGACTACTGCCACCGACGGTGAGGGGTGCTTGCCGAGTGTGCTGTGGGCATGGGGACTGTGCTGGGCGCAGGTGGCTCACCCTGAGCGGTGCGGCATGAGGGTGTTGGGAGGATTTGGGTGCGAGAAAGGCTCAACCTTGTGTAATTCCGTGCGGCACGCTTCGTCGCACATCGTTTCCATACTGCCGCCCAGCAGTATTCCCAACCCACACCGCCCCACGCACCTGCCCTGCCACCGCAGCCGCATCATTCACCGCGACCTGAAGCCCGAGAACATCCTCATGGATGACGCTGCCAACATCAAGATCGCGGACTTTGGGCTGGCAGCCGTGACAGCACCGTTTGGGCGCGGGCTGACGCAGCAGTGCGGGACCCCTGAGTTTGCTGCGCCCGAGATCACAACGGGGAAGGAGTACGACGGGCCCTCTGTGGACATCTGGTCCATGGGGGTGATTCTGTATGAGGCTGTCACAGGGGGGCTTCCGTTCAAAGGCTCCACACCCGCAGCGCTGTTCAAGGCCATCCAGCGGTGGGTGATGGGGTGCTGGGGGCAGGGTGGGGTTGGGGCCACGGGGTTATGAAGCGGGGTGCGGGGGGATGGTGGGTAACGCATGTTCTGTTGTTCCTGGCCTGCATATGAGAGCATGGGAGGCACTGGGCAAGCTGTCCCAGGTCCAAACATGAGGGTGCAGGCATGCAGTGAGGCACTTGTTGGGCAGTAGACCAGCGGGCATGTGAGCTGTCGTGGTCTGCGGTGGCAGCCAGGGCAGGCTGCTGGGTGCACTGCAGGATGCGTTGCCGCTCATGATGCCGCACGGTCGGTGCCGTATTCGCTGCCTGTCTGTTGCGTGCGCGCATGCCTCATTCCTCATGTACCCTTTGGCTGGTGCGCACAGTGGGGTGTATGACCCGCCTGCGTCGTCAGTGGCATCACCTCGGCTGCGTGACCTCATCAAGCGCATGCTGACTGTGGACCCTGCACTGCGGTGAGGATGGCGTGTCGGGCGCGGGGTTATGTTCAGGATCCACGGTTTAGGGCTCAGGGTCCTAGACCCTGACACGGTGCAGGCTAATTTAGGATCTACGGATCGAGGGATAGAGTGGAGATGCAGCCTGCTATGCCTGGAGTCAAAGAGGCAGCTGGCCGCTGGGTCAGAGCATCAGGACCAGTGTTGCACAGCGCGGCAGCTCACTTGCATCGCCAAAGCCCTGTGGGTGTCAGCCTGCCTTGCCTCACCGCCAACCAGCCCACCGTTGTCATGCCCACCTCCCCAGCACCATGCCCTCAACTCGCACCACCGCGCTCTTGTTCATGTTCATGTTCATCTTACACGAGCCTTCAGCCAGTCACGGGCTGATCAGCACCGCGCTCTTGCCCCACCACCACCTGCAGGGCCACCATGGATGACATCATGCGCCACCCATGGTGCCGTGAGGGCGTAGGGGCCGGGGGCTCAGCGCCTGAGCTGGGGCTGGGCAGCCTGAGCCTGTCAGAGGACGACCCCCTGGCGGTGGGGCTGCGCGGGGGTGGGGCCGGCAGCGGCAACAGCAGCGGCAATGCCATGGACATGGACTCGCGGTTCGAGCTGCTGGGCGCGGAGGGGGAGGGTGGCAGCGTGGCCAGTGGGCTGGACATGCTGCGCACGGGGGGGCGGGGCGGGGGTGCAGGCGACGGTGTGGGCGGGGCCAGTGGGCTCATGTCACACAGCACCAGCCAGAGCGCGCTCGCCACGCAGGGCAGCATGGAGGCGGCGGGTGGGTACGGTGGCCTGGGCGCATTAGGGGGCAGCGGGGGCATGTATGGTGGCGGCGGGGGCATGCGGGACTCCCCCGCTGGCTCCACCCGCGTGTCGCTGTCGGGCGGGCCGCTCACCAACGGCATGCATGACAGCGTGCGCGTCGTGATTGACGTGGAGCAGGGGGACCCCATCACAGCCGCCATCTTGCGCGCGCAGATGGGCGGCATGGCCCCCAGCCCAAACATTGTGCTGTCGGGGGTGGGCAGCATGCATGCACGCGCGGAGGGTGGTGGGGCGTCAGGGAGTGCGGCACCTGAGGAGGAGGCACGCTCAGCGCCTGTGCCGTCGTACATGCGTGGCAAGGCCGACGGCAGCAAGGGGCGGGACAGCACGCCCACACGGTGCGCTAGCTTCCCTGGGGGCGGGGGCCTGGTCCTGTGCTTGCTTTACTGTGTTTTGCTTGCATCTACAGCATTCAAGATCAGAAAAATCATGCGCAATCTTCCGATGGCATGGGGCAAGATTGTGAGGGAGGGCACCTGAGTGACTGCATTGGCGGTGCCCACATGTGTCCGTGTTCAGTGCAGTGCACATCAAGCTGGGACTATCCATAGTCAAGACAGCTGACCATGCGCATTCACAATGTACACAGCTTGAATGGCACATGCTGCAGAGGCACACTGTTGGGCCAGCGCAGGGCACGGCCGTTGCTGGCAGCACCCCACCCCACCCCACCCCACG
>QAXD01000103.1:7150-68669 GCA_004335575.1 Haematococcus sp. NG2 | reverse complement strand
GCGCGCGCGCAACGTGGGCAGCGTGGGCGCGTCCCCTGCGGGGCGCATGGGGCGCGATGGCAGTAGCGATGCTGCATCCACTGCGCCGTCGCCCGCGCTGCGCCCCACGCCCCATGGGGGGGCAGGGGGTACGGACGGCAAGCGCGCACTGCCGCCCATCGCCAGGGGCATGGGCGGGGTGAAGCAGCCGCCACAGCGCACGGCACGGTGACAGCCAACTGGAGGCAAACCGGCTTCCGCACGCTCCTGCGCACATGCACACACCAGTGCGACATTTCCATGCGCGCGCGCTGCTGCTGGCATGCGTGTCAGTGGAGCAGTGCTGGACAGTTGGCAGTGCTCCAACATCCAGAGACATGCTGGAGCTGCACAAAGGCTGCCATGGGGCAGGGCATTGCTCCAGCCTGGCGGTTCACACACACTGGCCAGGGGGCCTGGGGGCCGAGCATTGAGGCCCTAACGCTCGGTGTGCATCCAGGAGTAGCAGAGGTGTGGCAGTTGGCTGTTTCGTGGTTGGTACATGTGGCGGTGATGTATGTATCCGCTCGGGCTGTGGCGCGGTTTCATACCTCATGCATGCTTTGCGTTGACTTCTCCGGCCATGCGCATGGTGGTGCCATGCACTGCCACCCCATGCTGCTTGGGTGGTGGTCTGGACATAGCCACATGCATGGCATGGCACATGTTTGTCATTTATTGAACGCTGCGGCCTTGCCCAAACGCGGTGCATGTGACACCATGCTGCTGCATACCCATGTTTCTCTGCTGTTGCCTGCAAGACGTGCTCCAAAGAGCAGCGCGGGGCAAATACACTGAGTGCACAGAGTGGCAGGGTTCAGGTCAGAGTGTTCAGGTCCCAAAGCCCAAAGGCAGCATGTGCACTCTTGTGTAACATTGCAGCGCATATGGTGGGTTTGGTTCGGTCCATGCAGCAGTGGGGGAGTAGTATACTACATGCATTGTAAACATATGCGCCCAACCGGTTGTCGTGGAGGTGTTTTGCGTGTGTGTTACATTGGCAGGGGTTGCAGGGATGAAAGGGTGGATGTTGTTGGAACAGAGGGGCATGGGGCGCATTGTGGGAGGCTGTGTGGCTTTGTGTACAGCGTGATGATAAAGTCTTGCTGTTTATGAGGTACACGGTCAGCGCATGCATATGTTAAGTGTGCAAACGGACACCTAAGCCAAGGCCAATGCAGGACTGCCATGGCTATCACATGATGCTGGTCACTCCCAGCGTCAACCCAAGCTGAGGTTGGACAAGCTTGTGAACGCATGCTGCAGGGCCATGACCCGTTTCTCACTTGTAACCTTGCATGACATTGTGGCAGACTGCGTAGCACCACCCTCCTTTTGATCGTGTAGGTTCCTCGCTCACTGCAGTGCACATTGGCCTGCCTGGCTCACTATGCGGCAACAATCAAGCTACCACCACCCCTATCCCATGAGCGGCTTCAATTGGCTAAGCTTGAAAGGGAACTGCCGAGCTGGCAATGTCTCATTGTACATGCAACAGCCAGCATGACCATGGTTGTGCACGTATGGAAGGGTGCTAGTGGCCGCCATATGACGCACAGCTTCTGGGTCCGCTGCCGTGACGTTGTGATCGTGAGGGAAGCAGACGGTACTGCACGCAAGGTGTGCCGAGGCTGTGGCTGCCTGTATATGTGGGTGTGGCTGCTGCTGCCATTCGCTGTGGACGTGCACAGTTGGGTGGCACGGGGCAGCTCCGTGAGTCATTTGAGCAGCCTGCGCAGGCAACAGCAGCAGCAGGCAGTGCGCCACAGCACTTTCATTTGCTGCATGCTACTGCATGTCAGGTGCGCAGGTTGGAGCCAATCAAGGCAGGTCGAGACTGTGGTACCGAGCCTCGTGCAGCTGGCTGAGCTGCCGCCTAGTACCTCTGAAGCTGCAGCGGTGGGTTTAAGCATCGATCGCCCAGTGGAGATAGTAGATGTGGCCAGCTACTGGTGGTGGAGTTGGATCAGGCACTGGCTGCGGCTGGGTGTGGGGACGAGCTCGGGAGTGCGCATGCGGCGGGCCCTGGAGCGTCCGGAACTCCTGATGATGTGTCACTGGGCCAGTCAAAACAGGACGTGTTGCAGTGTCACGTGTGCGCATGGTTGCGAGCAAGGAGGGTCATGGTGACATTGTGGGGGTGCTTCTGTCAGGGCCTGCGGCTGCAGCTATGACGTCCTGGAGTGTGTGTGCGTGCGAGCAGCTCACAGCAGAGCTATGTGGCTTGGAGGCGCCAGGAGAGGCAAGCTAAGTTGTTGCAGGCGCTGGTGGCACTCAGCAAGGCTGCCACCTGCTGATGAGATGTGGGGAGCGGGGGCAGCATGTAGTTCCATGTGGGTGGGGTGGCCAGGGTCCCACGCACGACGGGTGAGTGACGAACAGCTTGATGAGGCTTGCAAGAAACACACAACAGCGCCGCCTGCTAAGCAACCACTGAACATCTGTCTGCTTTGTCACTGCTGAAGCAGCTGCAGATACGCGCAATCGCCCATGTATGAGTGAGGCTGCGTCCTGCTAAGAACCCTAAGTTGCCACCCTAAGTTCTTGGTGCGAAATGTGCCTGATTATGTCAGCTTTCAGCAGCGTTTGTAGACCTCTTGATCAGGGCTGGCAGCATTTCGCACATGCTGTGCTGCAGATCGCGTGACACATTGACCACCAATGCTTCACACCGGGACGTTATGCTGTTTAAAAGCTTTCAGAGACTAGGCTCGACGGTTTGAGGGTGCGCCTCGCTGGTGCGTGGCAAGAGGTGCCAACCATTCCTCCACATTTTAAATGTGCACTGGAGAGGCCAGGGTAGTGCGCAGGGAGTGGCTGATGTTTCGACTTCAATGCATGCAGCGCTAGTTTCACATCGCCGGTCCAGGCACATGCCAACCTGTTTCTGCGCAACATCTCATGTCTGCATGCATGCACGATGCACATCTCCCAGGCTCGCATGGGCAGCACACGCCCTGCCGCCAAAACAGCAGCGTCCAGTTGCGTCTGCCTGCACACGCTGCTGCGGGCAGCCCTGCCATGGCTGCAGCTGCTGGCACTGCTGCGTTCGGCCGCACGTGCCGCAGCACCTCCAGATGTGGCAGCATCGGACCTGCTGACGCTGCGAGACACGCTGGCAGCCGCAGGGCAGCTTGACCCTGCCAGCCCCTTGTTTGCATGGAACGCCACCGGAGCGGGCCCATGCGATTGGGAGGGGCCCGCATGGGAGGGCGTGGCATGCGACTATGTGGCACAGACAGTGGGGTCCGTGACATTGCGTGGGCTACGGGGGCCTCTGCCTGGCGCACCCCTGGCAGCTCTCACATGGCTCACGGTGGGTCTTCTTGAGGGGATACTTCTCACCCTGCAGGAGGTCGTCTTGCGCATGGTTCCTGCCACAGTTGTGATGCCCAATGGAATGCACTTTAACTTGCTTGCGGGATGAGGGTTTGTATGCATTACCCCAACATCGAGGTCCAGGGAGTGGGTGTTACAGATACGAATGGATGGCGTGGCAGGAGTGCTTCAGCATGGCAACAGGGCCATGTAGCGCGTCACGTGTGCTGCAAACGCATGTGACACGCACCGCTATGTGTTTGATGAGCGTTGTGAGCCCTGACGCATGCAGGCGCTGGACGTGGCTGCGGGCAACAGTCTCACAGGCTCCCTTCCGCCCGCATGGAGCGTGCTGAGGCAGCTGCAGGTGCGCCACCAGGATTGCATATCGGGCGTGCGATGTGATGCGCACTAATGCAGCTGTGTCTGCCTTGCGGGTGCATATTTGTCACACCATGTTATCGTTTCCGCCTCACTCTTGAGTACGTATTATACCCCCTTGAAGCAACATCCAGATGGGGCAAACGGGCATCCAGATTGGATGCAGGAGATGATGCATTTTGCCAGCAGCAGCGACCCAATGAGCCTCTGCATTGTGCGGCCATGCGGCCGTGCAAGTCATGTAACTGGACTCTCTCACCCTGGTTTCACAGGCTCTTGCTTACACCTGCCTGACTGCAGGAGCTGCATCTGGGGCTGCCGTGGTGGTGGCATTCAGTGCTGGGTGGAGAGACGTACAACAACACGTTCACTGGTGGCCTGCCCCCAGCTTGGAGCACTCTCTCACGCCTGCAGGTGCGCCATCGCCTGCTGGGCGCGTTGCATTCAGTCTGGGCTTGGTACTGAATCCTCTCGATTGCAAGCGGCAACTCCACGCCCTGGTTGATATGGGGGAATGGAGGTGCAAGCGGGTCTTGACGCATAGCGTGAAAAACTCGGCGCACAGCTCACACAGCGCTGATCCCTGCACCCGACGTCATGTAAACTATATTCAGCGTGTATTATTCAGATATAATATGTATTTTCACAGCCCATTGCATGCACACCCTCTGAGATGCATCGTCTCAAGCTGCCGAGCGCCTAGTGGGCGATTTGAATCCAGCTCACCGCATGAATGCACATGTTTTACATCCCAACCTGGTGTTATGCGACAACATGTCAACATGTCGCAGCTGCTGGAACTGGGATCCACTGGTGTTAGCGGCACCCTGCCACCTGCCTGGAGCATGCTGACGGCGCTGCAGGTGTGCGGATGGCTGGGCACGATACTGCTGCGCTCCACTTCAGGCTGACCAGCACTGTGCAGTACTTGACTGCGCTGTGCTGCCGCAATGTGCTTCAGAACGACCAGCGCGCTGCTGCTTTTGCGAAGTGCGCTGCTGCTTTTGCGAAGTGCGCTGACGCATGTATCAGTGGTGCACCTCACCCTCGCCTACCTGCAAACTTATGTGTGGCAGGAGCTGGCACTGGAAGGCAATCGCCTGCGCGGCACCTTGCCTCCCCGCTTCTCTGCCCTCACCAACCTGAACGCCCTTCGCCTGGACAGCAACAACTTCACCGGGAGCTTGCCTGCAGCGTGGGGGCCTGCGCTGCAGTTGCTGACCAACATTCAAGTGGCCAATAACAGCCTGAGTGGACCGTTACCGCCAGCATGGGGCGAGATGCACCGGCTGCAGGTGTGGTGCTGCATGTGCCTGCCCTGTGTGGGGGCCCCTGTATTTGCCTGATGTAAACATAACACAACAGCAGCATATCACAGCTTTCGGTTGCTTACCAGTGCATGACAGAATAGAGCCTGACCATATAGTTGGAAGGTCATGCTGTCTGCCGGTGGTGCAAGAGAGGCTGAGCTGGGTTGCAGGCGGTGCACATGCGCAAGGTCATCGGCCTGTACGCCTGTGTTTCATTGCTTTTCTTTGTGCATCTTTGTCCCTATCTGCCTGTATGTCTGCGACGGCCTGTATGTCTGACTGCATGTCCGTGTGTCTGTGTGGGTCCTGCCCAGCTGCTTGCTTGGGTATGTGGTGCAGGTCATGTGCACTTGCAACCTAATGATCAGGCTGCGATACCTGTTCTGCTGTTGACCAGACTTATCAACCAGGCTCATCAATCTGCACAAGCACACTGGTAGCACCACGCACACCTGCATGACAGGTACTGGATGTGTCGGGCAATGACCTCACGGGCACGATCCCCGCCAGCTGGACAGGCATGGTTTCACTGCAAGTGAGTGGGAGGAGACAGTGCGACAAACGCTCTGAGCTCGGCCAGAGTTGTGTGTGCTGCTCAGATGTAGCATCATGCGTCATGGATGGGAATGGATGATGAACCACCGGTGGTTATTGATCATGGATCATGGAACATGTATGGGCGTGGGACCTGGTTCATGTAAGGCCATGAATCAAGGCAAGGCCAGGATGTGCAACGTGCTGCATCACTGCTGCTGTCTGCAGGAGCTGCGGCTGGCCAGGAACATGCTGGCAGGTGGGCTACCAGCAGGCATGTTCCAGGTGCCGCTGGCACCGCTGCTCGTGAGCGTGTTCACTGCCTTTGGGCACAACGTGGGCTACCCTTCCGGGGCACCTGATGTGGCCCTGGTGAGCGTCTCGCTCAGTGACTGGCGTCACTGCCTACGTTCAATCCTTCCATCATTCACGTGTAGGGTTGCCTCACACCCGTTGTAGGCCTTGACCACACAGTGTATGGGGGTGGGTGCGAGCCTGCTGTTTGGCAGGAGGTAGGCTGAGCAGTGCGCGATCCCAGCTGGCAAAAGTGGCTGGGTTGGTGATTGCTTGGGGGCACAAGACTGGAGGGTGTCGCGTGGACCATCCTGTGGTTCAGGCCCCTGCGCTCCAACTGTGACAGTACAATGTCGCGTGATGTGTCACCTGAAACCTGCTGTCCTGCCGCTGTGCCCTGCATGCACACAGGAGCGCCTGGCGTCGCTCAACCTGTGCCCCCCTGCAAACGGCAGCAGCAATGGCGGTGGCCAAGTCAGCACCAACTTGGGCACCGCATCGCAGGTTGCAGCACTGGAGGCTGCGGCAGCTGCTGCAGGCTGTGTGTATGCAGAGCCTGTTGCGCTGACCGCCCCCTCAGGCTCACTGGGGATCAACGTTGCAGCCATGCCAGTGGGCGTGCCCTGGCGCGTACTGCTGCGCGGTGACGCGTGGCGCAAGACGGCCGGCTTTGTGTACGACCCCGCCAAGCTGGACGCGATCGGGTATTACTACCGCGTCTACATCGCGGCCCTGTCGGTGGCTGCGGAGCAGGCGACCGAGGCCGCGCTGCTGGATGCAGCCGTGGCAGTTGCGCGCACGCCGCTGCTGGAGTGGGTGGCTGCCGCGCTGGCCGCGCAGTACGGCAACACCACAGTGGGCGGCAGTACGGGGGGCAGCGGTACAACAGGGGGCGGTGTGGATAGCGGCGGCACGGCAGGTCCACCGTGGCCTGGGGCTAACGTGAGCACCCTGGACCCCGCCATGCGGCGTGCGGACTACGAGCTGCAGCAGCTGCTGCGGGGGCTGTGTGGGTGCTGGGATGTGGAAGTACCCGCGGCCAACCTGACCGCGAACAGCAGTGCAGGCGGTACGGATGGTGGTGCACGTGGCAATACAGGCAGTACACAGGCGGTCATTGGAGGCCCCGTGACGTGGGGTTCCTTGGGCACCATCCTCACGGTGTTCAACAACAGTGCAGGGGGGTCAGCTCTGGGCAGTCGCGCGGACTTGGAGGCAGCGGTGTGCACCCCGGCTAACGTGTCCAGTGAGTTATGTGGTGGAGCCTTGGGGTGAAGTCTTGCTCGTGGTGCCCAGACCTATCCTGTGTGACGCTGCAGATATATCAGGGGGTTATGATAACTGTTCACGACCATTATTTTAGAGTTGGATTAATTATGTACCCTGCGCTGAAGGGGTGTGCGCCCTGTTGCAGTTATTGTCAGCGTGACACAGCAGCGTGGTGCAGCATGGAGGCGGCAGCTGGGGTTTGGCGGCATCCTGCATGACTGTGTGTTGCCGCTGCGTGTGATGTTCACCTGGCACTGTGCTTACTGGGCTGTGAAGCGGTCCGCACTGTTATCACTCCCAGATGTCCAGGATCAACCACACCGTGAGGGTTTGAGTCCCATACCATGTGCCGTTTTTGGTTGTCTGCTCGCAGCAGCCTTCCCGCCTGATGCTATGGCCGAGGCGCCCACATTCTGTGCACGCGTGCTGGGGGTTGCTCTCGCGTGGCGCGCCAACCTCACATCCACAGTGCAGGTGGGGCATGTCTCTCCGAATATGCGCACACCTGCACATGTCCATGCCCACAAGGACAGGTGCATGTGCAGCTCCAGGGAGTACAATCATATCCCCCGCGTGCCAGCCCTCCGAGGGAGTGGGCACAGTGCGGCACCACAATAGCAGCGCCATACTAATACTGGCGCTTGCCACATGCACTTGCAGCGGCTGCTCATTGACCTGCGGTTGGGGAACGGCATGACGAGCGGGAAGGTTGCTGCGCGCAATGCCGTTTATGGTGCCCTCCGAGCAGCCGTGATTTCCAGTGTGCCCGAGCTCTTTGACCCTGTGTTCACCGCCCCCCACGGCACGAGTGCGCTGGATGACATGCCAGCCGCACGGCTGGATGTGCTGCAGGATTTGTTCATAACCGGGCCCACGTTTATGCTCCAGCCGCAGCCAGCAGCACTCAACCTGACGCGCCGCATCGTGTATGCATCCGATGTGCTGTTGCCCGCACTCGCGGACCGTGCGGCTGCGCGGCTGGCAGAGCTGCGCGCACAACAGGTGGGGCTCGGTGAAACCCCCACACTTAACCCCACGCTTGCTCCATCGCATTCTTGTGCAATCTTGTGTTCATCGCATTCTCGTAGCACCGCATTGTTTTTGGTACCAGCACTGGGCTCCTGATGCGTGCCGGTGCTAGCGAGCTGTGCGCAACGCACAGAGTGCAAAGCGTAATGCTTGAGCCCACGACGCAGCTTCATGCACCAGCCTCAACACCTTGACCTGACCTGCAATGGCTGGATGCACATGCCATGTGGTGCACACGCAGACGGAGGTGCTGGGCCTGGCTGTTCCACGGGACCCCAGGTACCCTGAGCTGCCCTTCCCGGGCACTTTTGCCTCACCTGTCGCTCCTGCCACTGCCAGCGGCAACGGTGGTGTTGCCAGCAACGCCAATGGGGGAGGCAGCAAGGGCGGGGGCGCTGCCGCTGGCACCGTCACAGCCAGCTCAGTAGCTAGTGTGGCCAGCAACGGCAGCAGCAGCAGCACCGGCACTCCTTTCTCCGTGCAGGCCTTGCTGCTGGTCTTCCATGCGGCGGGTGCAGGGGTGCCAGGCCCGGACGCGGCCGTGTGCATGCCTCAGGGCTGCACACCTGTCCGCCTGCTCAACGGCACCCTCGCGTGGTTCTCGAACGTCACCCTGCCTGGGGCCACGTCATTGGGCCCCCTGGCCATCAACTACACGCTCACAGCCTGGTCAGGTGGTGAGGATGAGTTCATGAGGTGCGATCTGGCCACACGCGGTCCACGCTTCCTTGGCACCTGCACGCCGCTGTCATCGCTGTGGCTGCCAGGGAACAGCTCCCTGCCTGGCTTCACGGCCAGCCGGTGCGAGCCGGGCACCAGTGCAGCCATGCCATACGTGTGCCCTGACCGGGCAACGGGGGCGATCCTGAACGGGACGCTGGCAGACGCGGCGTACCGGGCAGGCTGCGAGGTGCCATGCACGCAGCAGGCTGACTGCAGCGCGGTGTGCGACTGCAGCGGTAGCAGCAACACGACTGCAGCAGGCTCTGCTGGCGCCTCAGTGTATTTGGCCGGCGCTGCTGGCAGTGCATCAAGCAGCAGCAGATCTCAATGTGCGGCAGACGAGGTTTGCTTATGTGCAGCGTGCCAGCAGATGCCGGGTGGGGCCCCAAATGGCGGGCTGGACCCAGCTGCTGACCCCATCTTCTTGCGCATTGTCACAGAAGGGGGCCTGCTGCCACAAGAAGCTGGTCACATTGCGCCCTTCACTCTCAGCCCTGACTCTCAATTGGGGGCAGCTCAGTCTTGGGCACCAAGTGATGGGGGCAGCAGCCCGTTGCCCAGCGCACGGCGGCGCGTGCAGCGCCGCCTGGCACAGTCGCAGCGGCAGCTGAGTGTCCAGGCTACGGCGCCCTCACCCAGGCGGATGTTGCAGGCCCAGGCCGCATCGGGCGCCCCTTTCAACGACGATGCAGCGCTGTCAGCCATGATTGCCAATATATCGGCCCAGCTACGCGCACAGCAGGCAGGCGCCGTGGCACAGCTGTTGGCGGACCTGAACGGCACGATGGCTGATGATATCATAGCCACGATCAAGGCGGGTTATGCGGATATTGAGGCCGCGCTCGCCATGTGGGTGCGCACGCGGCGGGCTGCTGCTGCCACGCTGGCATCCATTGCCTTGTCGCCCCTGCCATGCACTACAGAACCTACCACCAGCATCCCCTTTACGTACAGCACGCCCCACCTACTGCCACGTGTTGCAACTGGACTGGGTGAGCAGCGGCCTGCGCCCGCGCCCGCCCCATGCAACACCACAAGTGCATCAGGGTCTGTCTGGGCACAGCTGGAGGCCCTATTGCGCTGTCACCAAGCCACCTATGTCATTACTGGCAGGTAACAAGTGCATGGACCAGGGAATATGGGGGGCACATACATGCGCACGTATGCGCGTGAGTTGTACCCGTTGAACCTGTTGAACCTGCTTGATCTATTCCTCTTGCTTGGCTCATGCTACATTCTGCCATTTACAACGTGGAGTTTTGAAGCAATGTCTGCATATCCATCAGTATAGCTTGTGTCAGTGAACACTTGTGCGTTGTACAACAAGCTCTTTGATACAGGTTGATTCATGCTTACTTGCTGCCGGATGCTTACTATACTGGCTCATTTTTTGTTTCCTGTGAGTACCATGTAACGTTGCAAGCACCGCCCGGGGCGATGTAGCGCACAAGCAGCACAATGAGGACTGAGGGCGCACGGCATACTTATCAGCTCAGGGGCTTCCTCAGACCCTACCTGCACCTGAACCTGCATCTGCAAATGAAGGCACCCAATCAGCATTATGTCCTGGTGTGATGAAGCACACAGGTCAAAGGGTCATGATACGGGTCAAAGGGTCATGACACCCAGCATACGTGCTTACTGCTGGACCTGCCTGCTGACCCAAACCAGTGCATGTCCCACCAACAAGTTGGGGTTGCTTGTTGGGTGGTTGTGGTTCATGAAACGGCGCAGCTTGCATTGATTCACGAGAGCTTGGACAGCACTGCTGGGCTGTTTCCATCAACTACCAGTAGGAAGTGGTTCAGTGTGCCATCATAAGTAATGGTATGGTATGTTTCTTGCACACCATCACAGCTGCGTGAGTTGCTTTTGCCAAGCCTTCCGTGCTGCCCCTGGCCACAACACCCCATAGCGTCATGTGCTCATTCAGCCCCTGCCTACACCCCTCCATCGCCACCCACGGCAACCGGTCTGGTCAGTAGCCAACAATACTTCTACAACACATTCAGCATGGGTGCAAAGTACACCGCAACCCACCACACATCTCCCGTGGCACCTCCAAGCCACATGCAGCAGCAAGCTCTGCTGTGAGCCGCTCACACGTGGCCACACTCCAGGCCGTCAGCGCTGCGACCGCAGGCCCTGACATGACCATCCACACATGGTCACCATAACCCTCCTCGCTCGCAACCATGCGCGCACGCTGCAGGATCTCCTGTTCTGACTGGCCCAGTGAGCTCAGTGACATGTCCCGTGGTGGCGGCTCCAGGGCCCGCTGCACGCGTATTAAGCACCCGAGCTTGTCCCCACACTCGGCCGCAGTCAGTGCCTGCGCCAACTCCACCACCAGTTGCTGGCCACAGCTGACATCTCCACTGGACGGTGCCGGCGCGGCATTTCCAGCACCTGGCGCCTGCACAGCTCTCACCCACTGATGCAGCCTCGCAGGCAGCAGCTCAGCCAGCTGTATGAAGGCCGGTAGCATTTGCTCTGCTTGGTCTGGGGTCAGCCGGCACAACTGGCGTGTAGCAGCAAGCAGCGTGTTGAGCTGGGCTGGTGCCCAGAGCAGCGCGAGCAGCGCAATCGCAGCAGGCGGGGGGAGTGGGAGCAATGAATCGAGGTCGCCCTGTAAAGCGCCGCGCACCACAGCCAGCAGTTGGTTGTGCGGCAAGGTCCAGCTGAAGGCTGCTAATGTGAGAGGCGCTGTGTACAGTAGGAAGGCCCAGTTTCTATAGGCCGCTGCGTCTGACAGGGCTTGCCCCGTGCGGAGCTTCGCGAGGATGTGTGCTGCGCCTGCAGCAGGCGTGGCGCGCTGGAAAAACAACTGATGCGCGCACGCGGCCATAGCGGCAGTCATACGCGGCAGCTGCAGCGCGTGCGCATCTGCAAATGCTGCAAGAGCACTCTGTTTCCCTGTGCTGTCGGTGGGCGGCAGCAGTATCCCATTGGTGATGTTCCGAAACAGGCCCTGGGACACGGCAGAAAACAGGCACACAGCGCTTTACCACACACGAGTGAAGCCATTCACAAAGTGCACAGGCCAGCAGGCAAACGCACAGGGCACGTCCATAAGCTGCCTGCAACCACGCCCGCGCTTGCTCACCTTCAGGCAAGGGAGGGCAGCGTTGCATGGCTGATACTCCTGAAGGGCAGCACGCCACACATCATGGAGCGCGCTCCAGCTGCTGCCAGGGGCGCAGCCGACAGTGCTTGCACCGCTGCTGCTGTTGGGCTTGTCAGTGCTGGTGCTGCTGCCACTGCCTCCACCAGTGGTTGATCCCTCACTCAACCACAGGCAGATGCCGCTCATGACAGGGGCTGCAACTGCGCACAGCTGAACCCACAGCGGCTGCAGCACACAAATGGCGCCATATACATGCTCCAGGGCAAGGCCGCTCAGTGCTGCGAATGCAGCCGCCAGGGCCGCAGCCACATCTGGCGGAGAGGCAACGCGTGCAAGTACGCAGCCCACGTCTGAGGCAGCACCTGCAGGCATGTTGGTCCCTGCCTCTACCTCAGCGGCGGCCAGCAGCTCATCTGCCAGTGGTTGCAGCACCCGCAGCAAGAACGGCTGGAGCCCGGTCACAAACCCCAGGAACTGCTCCCGATGCAGCTTCAGGGCATCTGTCTCGCTGCCGGTGCCAGTGCTTGAGGGCGGATCCAGGCTGCCGCCAAGTGCGGTTGCCGCAGTGAGCACCACTAATGCGGCTGACACCGCGGCACGTGGTGCATGCGGCCTGGCCGCCCCCAGCTGCAGCAGCGCGTCGCTGACCTCCACAATGTGGCACCCCTCGCCGTCTTCAGCGGCGACTGCCAACCCGCTGGCCAGCAGCACAGGCCTGCACACAGCGTCCATGCCTGTGCTGCAGAGTGCTCGCAGCCCTGCGCCAGGATGGAACAGGGGTGCCAGGAGTCGGAGGTTCCATGGCGAAGCAACAGCTGCAAAGGTGGTGTCCAGCTGGAGCAACTTTCAAGGGTGAAGACTCACAGCCAGGACGCCGAGTAGCACCACGAGTGTAGGTGCTTATGCTACCAGTATGTACATGGCCCTAGAGGCACCCCCCCCAGCCCACAAGCCGGGGAGGTGAGGAAATGGATGTCATCACATGCATACTGCGCTAACCGGACCTGCATCATCACGCACCTTCTGTATCCAACACCAGGGTCACCAAGGCGTCCAGTGCCGCCTGCGTGATCTCTGCTTGCACGCGGGCAATCTGCACCGCAGCCACTGCATGCTTGACAACAGCCATGGCCATCTGCGGCAAAGCTTTGCTTGATGGCTGCAACATGCGCATGCCCTGCTGGCGCAACGCTGCATCCATCAGACTGGCCTGTCGCCACAGCCACAGCGCGCTGCGCACACTGCGTGCAATGAAGCCCACGGCATGCTCTGCTTGCCGGAGCGACATCTGGGAAACCAGGTGGGGCGCAGGAAGCAGAGCGCGCGGCACAAGAGCGGCCGCCTTCATCCACACATCCACCTTCTCCCGTGCTGCAACCAAGCCTGGCCCTGGCTCGAATGAGGGCCCCAGGTGCAACGCGGAGCTCAGGTGCACTGCAGATGCAGCCACCAGCCGTGCGTAGGCCCCGGGTCCTGTGCCCTGCAACAATGCACACCGGGATCTAACCAATCAACATGGCGTGGGGTGCTGCGAATGGGAAAGCCCTGAGCCCCCTAACCTTCCTGGTGTGAGCTGTCCTGCATATGCTGCTGCTCCCCGCATGGCGTCACTCACCAACATGCAGCCATGCGTCGCCACTTCTCACCGCGGCGCGCATGACATGGGAGAAGCGCGGCGTGCCTGTCGGGGGAACCTGCTCGCCGTCCGTCTGTCGCACGCTGTCAGTGCAGTAGCGCAGCAGCAGCGAGGCGGGCGTGTAAAACGTGCGCGCCCCGCGGGTCCCCCAGAGCGCCAGCACCAGTTGCTCCCCTGCTGTTCGACACAGTTGTTGCACGCGCGCACACAACTGTTCAGGTGAGATCTTTCCTTCCTCTGAAGCACCGGCTGCGCCCTCACACCATGCGAACAAGTGGACCAACAACTGCAGCTGCAGCCGGAGCAGCATGTCTGAGGCGGTGGCCACGGTCACGCGTGAAAGCTGCCGCGGCCCACTGCTGCCACTGCTTGCGTTAAAGTTGGTGGTGCCGCGTGCATCGGATCCGTCCTATCCCCACCAGCCTTCTTGGCTGCTGTTGCACCCCGCGCCCTGGTGTGGCTGTTGCTGGTGGTGGTGGTGGTGGTGGTGGTGGCGGCGCCTGGGTGACTGCTCACGCGCGCTTCAAATGCCACCAGCCGGCCCCATGTGTCAGGGATGTCAGGGCTGCAGCAGTGGCACAGCGCCTCAGAACCCACTTGAGTGGAGCTGGTGTGGGGCGGCATGAGCCGCTGCAGTGCATCCGACAGCTCGGTCAGCATTTTGGACGCCAGCAGGCCCTCCACCAGCGCCAGATCACAGGGGCGCGGGGTGATGTACTGATCTGCATGGTTACTGCTGCTGGCTGCATACCCTGTCAGGCCGCTCACGAGTGCGATCGCGCAGTGCGTGAGGCGCGCCGCATGCAGGTACTCCTGAGGGCCTGGAGGTGTGCTCAGGCCCAGTGCACGGCAGCATGCCGCAAGCTGCAAAGGCGGGCAACGAACGTGGCATGGTGCATGGTATGGGCCCCATGCGTCCGAACAGCGGCATCAATGGGGGACGAGCTGCTTACAGCAGCCTTTACCATACCAAGGTTGCGCACCTGCTCCCAGACAGGCGCCGCCTGCTGCTCTGTTTTCTCCGGGGTGGATCGGCGAGCAGCGATAAGTTGCTTAGTTGCGGATATGGCTCCGTATATTTGCTGCTCAATGCGCAGCTGCCGAGCCCTGGAGTGGCTCATGACGCTGTAAATTATGCGCGGCTTTAGTCCATATCATTCCTCCAGGTGAGTCTGCGTAGCGCACACGATTGTCCAGGTCTGCAGAATAAGGGTCTCACTAGGGTTTGTGGTGGCGCCGTTGAGTGGGGCACCATTGGTTGCCAGTTGCCCCTGGTACCTACATCACGCGGGGACCTGCGCTTGTCTCACAACCGCAACTTCCCCCTTCCATTGTCGCTTTTGTAATGCCAAACGTGAGAGGGTCCCTGCTAGCGGGGTCTCTACAATTGAACCACCGGCGCTGAGATTTGGTACATGTCTGGCGCCACCACTAATCAGTCGCGCCTTGAGCAGCACACTGCTCAGATCGAGGCTGATGCGCGACGTGCAGTGGCCAGCCTGCGAGGTAATGGTCCAGCTGTAGGTGATGCGCAGCTGGACAGCATCTCAATGCAGGTATGCAATACCATGTACAACTTTTGGAGTGCCGCTCTATGCACCACAACTGCATGCTTGCATGCCACGTGTCATTGTGCCATGCTTGCATGCCATGCGTCTCGAGCTCGTGTCATCAACAACAGTGCATTTGCATGGCGACGTGAAGGGCTTCATAAAGTGAGGGCTGGCCTGTGTCACATGTTACGCCTGCAGCTGGCACACGCCTTAACCCACCTCCAACCACAGCGGAGGACGCAAGATGCGCGGGAGTACTTGTATGCTGCACGCCTGACGCGCTGTGCAATGGCGCTGGTGGGGTGCCTGGGTGGTGCTGAACCCAGGAGCCACAGCAGGGGCAACAACAGCGGCAGTAGCAGCAGCAGTGGCAGCGGTAGCCATGGTAACAGTGGCAGCAGCGGCAACAGTGGCGTTGAGCACAGCAGCAGTGGCAGCGCCCGCGAGCTTCCTGCGGCTCCCTTGCACCCCCAGCACGTGGCACTGCTGGAGGCTCTGCTTCGGCACCGAGTCCTCCCGGAGCTGGCTGCTGCAGTGCAGCGCCTCATGCCCCCCCACGACGCCACGTCACGCAAGCCGTGCAGGTGCTGCAGAACAGCTGCCCCCGCCTGGGCACGGCTCGTGCCATGGCTTAAACCAAAACATGCTGTGCAGACCTCAGCCAAGGCTGCGCGCTCCGGCAGTACATCCAGCAGTACAACCAGCGGCAGTGCAGCAGCAGTCGGACAGAACAACAGTGGCCGCAGCAGCTCCGCAGCCAGCCGGCAGGCAGTGCGCAGGGTGAGCGTGTCTCACGCGATCACAGCCCTCTTGCACTGCCAGCTGGCACTGGTGGGGCGTCTGGCAGCATGGGTCACCAGATCAGCAGGAGCAGAGCGCCAGCTGTGCGGTGCCACAGGCCCTATTTTCGGAAGTCCTGGCAGCCTCCAGCACGCACCAGACGATGGTACACCTCCATGCAGTCCACACGATGCACAAGGCAGTGCACAGGGCAGTGCACAGGGCAGCACACAGCTCTCTCAACGGCTACTTGCGGCCCATGAGCAGTTGTGGCAGCAGCTGTGTGGGAGTCGCGGCACTACCTGGAGAGCATACGTCTTGCCACCCCAGCTGCCCCCTCTGATGCTGGTCACAATGTTCGGGATCTTGGTCGGCAGTCCTCTTGCCCAGGACACCCCGTCCTTCCCGCAGTGTGTTGCGCTCCAGCCGCCCGCCAGCCCGTTGCAGGGCGCGCGCAACCTCAGCACAGCCATGGCCCTTCTGACTGCATTCATCATGAACCTGGCGGGCAGCAGCTTGTCCAAACAGGCTGCACTGGACCTTGGCCCGACGTTAGAACATTGCTTGATGGTCAGCATTATTGGCAGCTCTACTGGCATGCATTACATTAAGCACCAGCCAGCACTGGACACCATCTCACCAGCACACTCACGGCCTTTCCTTGAGTACCTGTGGATGGTCACCGGCCAGTGCCTAAGGACTGCTTATTGGTTGGACCAGGCATGCAGCCAGTCGGCGCTGCTCAACTCCATGTCCCAGAACCTTGCACATGTCGCCTCCAGCGTGTTGCGGACAACGACGCATGTCCTCAAGGTGTGCCGCCGGATGTACCCAGACTGTGTGGCACAGCTGAAGGAACCCTGTAGCAGCCCAAGTGGGCAAGCAGGTGGCGGGACGTGTCGGAGCAGCAACAGCGACCTGCAGGAAGAAGTGCTGCAGGCGTCTCAGGTGGCTTTGGACGTGCTGGTGTGTGCGGCTTCACGGTCCTTTGGACCCGAGTACCCTGGACTCGCAGGTGAGGCGGGAGGGTGCATACATGAGCTGATGTGAGGCATGCCCATGGTGATGAGCGCTGAACAGTAGAATCATTCAACCTCCGCTGTAGATTGACACAAGCCAGCATGGGCCATTGGAGAGGGAGGAGAAAGGAAGATGATTGGCATGTAGACAGGGTGCAAATTCCTGTGGGCTTGGAAGGAGGACAGCAGGGGCACGGAGCTGTGGAATGAGTCACATGGATGTTTCCTGCGTCGACCGGCTGCCAGTGATTGCTACCTGCATTTAGGAATGGTTTGCTCCGGGCGGCTACCTGTATGTAGGGTATTTTCGGATCCCGAGTGTGTTGTGGTCATGCACCTTGTGCAAGGGTACTCCGATCGCCCAAATGCTTGCATTGTTGCTCTCGCACCATGGTGCAGTTGTGTTGCACCTTTCCAAGCTGTATGCCATTGCTCTGCACAACCGTACATGCCAGGGTCACAGGGCTTGCAGCGTTGGCAGGATTCTCAATCTCCCCACCCTACATGGTGTGCATGCAGGTGTGCCTTTGGATGGCGTGTACCTTGCCGAAGCAGCTAAAATCCTGCAAGAGGCTGCCACATACATGTGGTCCACACCAATGGCAGCAGAGCCAGGGGCATCAGAAGCACCCAGGACTAGTGCTGCCGGTACCACAGACATGAGCACCGGCACCAGCGGAAACACCACCACCAGCAGCGCTGGCTCGGTGCAGGAATGCAGCGCGGGCTTTGCTCTGCTGCGGCCGGACCCCAAGCTTGCGGCTTCATTTGTGGTGGCCAGCGCGCATGCCAGGTGTGCGCGGCTGTTCATGGAGGGGCAGGGACGAGGGCCCAGCAGGGAAGACATTGCGGTGCTGACCCGTATTGGGGCCACAGTGCTTGACATGCTGCCATGCACGTTGGAGGATGTGAGCACCGGCCCCCGCGAAATGAGCTTGGACAGCCTCGGCCGGCCTGCAGACACCGCAGCTGCATTAGGAACTGGGTGGGCGGTGGTGGCTGCAGTGGCAGGCAGCAGGGGCCGGGTGGCCCTGGAGGTGGATTCAGGGCTTCAGGACCTGGAGGTTGTACTATTTTATACGCAATGGCGCATTACTGAAGCTGTGCACAGCATGTTTTGGCAGCCAGCCAGCACCCAGGACTCTGCGCTGCTTCAGACCTGGCGCGCAGCACTGCAGCGCTTTGCGGTCGTGCCTGCTGCCGCACAGGTGCAATGCCCGGGGCTGCCTTGTGCTGTGTGGTTGACGCATGACCTGTCCATGGAAAGTGCCTGACGTGCCGTTGACATGGGCCCAAACGCTCTGCACTTGGCCAGTATGTGTTGTCCGCTTGACCATTCATGCGAACTCCCACGCACCCCACGCAGATGACTACCGCAGCGAGGCTCCACTTTGCACCTTCCTTGGGCTCGACTCCAAACGCAACCTTCCTCAGGTATCGGCTGGATCAACTGGCATATTCCATCAGTTGGCCACGCTTCAACGATCTTGCGATTCACTATGGGGTGGCGACAGGTGCTGCGCCAGCGCGGAGGGGCTACGCGCCACACCACCTGGGCGGCTGGCTGCTGCAGGCCAGCCAGCAGTATGCGTCTGTGTACCGAGAGCACATGCGCTTCTTGGCAGAGGCCCCGCACCTGTTCAAAGCACCGCAGAGCTCACAGGCTGCACGTACCTTAGTGGCTAAAGCCTGCACCAGAGGTGCTGCCGCACCAGAAGTAGCGCGCGACGTGGGGGAGGAGGAACTGCTGATTTATTGTGCATTCAAGCATGAGCAGCTGGCTCGAGTGCCGATGAGTGTCATGCAAGCTTTGACGCTGATCCCCATGGGGAGAACCCTGTTTAGGCGCGACCCGGGCCGCATGCATGACCACCTGCTATGGGCAGGCCACCTGGTGCCGGTTGCGCGCCTGGCATGGTGGCTTGGCGCCTGCCAAGATATGGCGGCGGCAGATGCGGCCCCTTGGCTGCTGCCCAGCCTGCAGAAGGTGCTCAGCAGCTGCCCGCGCCTTCAACAAGCTGCACCCCTGGTGCTGCCCTGGTTTGAGGGCCTGATGCGGGGGGATGCATGCCCCGTTGGCCAGGAGCTGGGCCGCCTGTGTGCAGCCATCACAGACGCTGTGGCAGGGGAGCCTCCTGGTAGCGCCGATGCGCTCCTGCCCCCTGCGCTGCGCTTGCACTTTAACGCCGATGGCGAGCGGGTGCAGGTGGCGGACTGGAGCACATCAGAGCTGGAAGTCTTAATCAGCCACCTGCACAAGGTGGCATCCCATGGCACAAGCCATTCAGGGGCTGCAGCCGCAGAGACGGGGGATGGCTGCGCCAGCGGGTCTCATCAGGACTAAGTGCCACTGCACTAAACCACTGTACTCTCAAGTACTTCACCCCTCTTCTTGAGGGCACTGGCATGGTTGCTGCACCTGTGCCTAACCGGTGGGTGGGGTAAAACAAAGCGTAAGTTGATTGTGGAGGACGCTGTGTCCATTTTTATAGGAGGGTGTGTCAGACCATACTGATGTGTGTGTGTGCCTGCGTGGCAACGGAGCACTGGGTGCCTAACTGTGAGGCGCAGAAATGCAGAACCAGGCTCAGTGGTGCAGGCAGCAGGGACCGGTGGCGAACGGTTCATGAACAGTGCAGTGCATGCTTTGGCAATGTCGCCACTGGGGACAAACGGGGCTTTTACACCTGCTGCTACACGCGCTAACTTTCGTGAGGACCATGCTGAGAACCATCTGATGTTCATGTTCATGTTACATGAGCCTTCAGCCGACACGGGCTGATCAGCATTGCATGGATCTGATGGAGCGGATCATTAGTACAGACCAGTTATTGAGACACAGACTAGACACATACCATCATGCAAAGTGTGCCTGTCCAGTTGTGATGCACGGAAGGTTTCGCATTTCAGGTCAATAGGTTGAACCTTGTGCCTCTGCCCGCGCTGGTGCTTGGTGTGGGCCATGTAAGGTCTTGCCCTTGACCGATAAGATGCTACGGCAGGCGTACAGCACTTGGTGGTGCACAGTGGATCGTGCAGGCGCCTGTAACACCAACACTGTCGATCACTCTGGCTTACATCCGCCCATGAGCCCAACGCTGATTGATTCAGCAAGCAGGCAAGCAGCCGGGTGCACCTGTAGTGCCTGCAGTGCGTGCCATAGTGCAGCCGCTGCATTGCAGCGATCTGCTGATGCATCAGCACGCAGTTCACTGTCTGTTGATGGTGATGACGAGGTGCTGGCTGCGGCACGCACGTAACTGCTGGGCATTTGTGCGTGTCCTGCCGTAGTCCAAGGTTCCTTCGTTGCTTGGCCCATGCAGTCGAATGGCCACTCAGCTTCATCCTGCTGGTTGGTGTCCCACTGTTGCTGCAGTCTGTCACAAGGGTGTATGTGTGGATTATGGAGTTAGATGCATCTGTGCTGTAGCATCAGACTTGAAGCAACCGCAGGTGCGAGCTCTGCAAGGATCAGTTCGCAGCATTGTACAACGGACGATTGGCTGGCACAGTAGGGATGTTTGATAGTTATCAAATGGCAGCCAGATATATAGACTTACTAAATATGACAGTGCACTCGCCCGCCCGAGGCTACTGCCGTGCCCCAACGCTTCACAACAGCGTCCAGGTGCTGCAGAGCTGGACAAAATGTCATATACGCAGTTACGCTGGTGCATAACATCTGTAAACGTCGCTTGGGGCCTGCCATTTATCAGACATCAATCCCTGACGTACACATCAGTGCGCTTTGTGAATCGCCAGGGTGCTAGCTCACGGTACAGGCTACGTTGGAGCGTGAACAAGTTGTACTGGATGAGCTGTACACCATCGCAGCACATGCCAGAGGGGTTTTTGTTCTTCAGCTTCAAGTGTATTATTACTGCTCAGAAAATGGATTGCAAATTTCAGCGTGGTTCTTAGGCAGCACATGAATGTTTTGAATCCAACTTGTGTCCTTCTACTGGTGTGGGCAGTATGGTCTAACATTAACGTACTGATCGCCACCAAGAGCGCAGGCATTTGCGGGTACGGTCTAGATGGCGCATGGGACCTCTCAGCGCCTCTAGGTGAAAAGTGGAGAGTACTTGGATCTGACGAGGACGCGAAGCTTTGTCAGCCCAAGCCGCTGATCCGACAGTTGCTGGAATATGAGCAGCAGTATGGAGCAGGGAAGCAAGGTGCAGCAGACGCAACAGCAGGTGGCAAAGTAGACGGCCAGTTTGAATGGCGCAGTCAGCCTCAGGTGCGCTTGCATGCGTGCACACAGCATACCATGCGTGTCACGTGCAGCAGCATGGGATTGTGCTCGTGTCTCAAGGCTGCAACACGCACCTTGCAGACTCACATGCATGTCAATTCAGGGGTCGTACGCCCAGCTGCATGCTCTCTTTGATCAGCAGCTCCTATTCCTGCAACTTGTTGAGTTTTCTGTCGGCTGGCGCACTTGTGTTGCAAAGCCATACTACAGGAAGGAATCACCGCTGGTGCTGCTGCTGGGGGATTCAGCTGAGAGGTACGCTTCTGGGACTTGCGCACCTGCAGTGCATGCACAAGCTCGCGTTGATTGTTGCGATCGTCATCCTGATCCTGCATGGTGTAGTTGCCCCTCAAGAACTGTCCTTGGCCTGCATGGGTGTGCAGGTACACGGGGCTAGACTGGTGCCAGCGTGCACGAGGACATGGCGCAGGGAGTAACACAGGGGTTGGAGGTGGCGGTGGGGCAGCTGGGGCCCTTGCTCGTGGTACAGGTGGGGGCGGTGCTGCTGGTGCTGGTGGTGGTGGCAAGGGCAGCAAGGGTGCGGCTGCAGCACCAATGCTGCATCTGCCACGGTACCCGGACCTGTCCGGCACCCCGGATGCGGATGAGCCAACGCACAGGCGCGTGAGCACAGTTTGCTTGGGGCATGAGGGTAGTGCGCTTGCTCACATGATTGTGGCCAACTGCACCGTCATGCTGCCACTTGCAGCCATTTGCAGCAGCGTGCAGTGGTTGCAGCACTGTGCAGCCATTTGCAGCAGTGTGCAGTGGCTGCAGCAGAGTGTGGTGGTTGCAGCAGTGTGCAGCCATTTGCAGCAGTGTGCAGTGGCTGCAGCAGAGTGTGGTGGTTGCAGCAGTGTGCAGTGGCTGCAGCAGAGTGCATTGGTTGCAGCAGTGTGCAGTGGCTGCAGCAGAGTGCATTGGTTGCAGCAGTGTGCAGTGGTTGCAGCAAGGTGCAGCCATTTGCAGCAGTGTGCATTGGTTGCAGCAGTGTGCAGTGGTTGCAGCAGAGTGCAGTGGTTGCAGCAGTGTCAGCGCTCACGAGACTGCCATGCGACCTCTTACAAACGCTGCCTGCAACCACACATCACCCCCACATTCTCGGGATGGTACCTGTCTACCTGACCTTCTGTCGCTCCTGGCACTCACAGGTACCTGTACTTCCTGGTGTGTGAGGGCGCTGGGATGTCACTGGCAGTACGCTTCATCCCTGGGGTGCACCCCACTGGTGAGTGCATTTTTAACCTGATTTCCTTGTGTTTGTTTGTTTTGTTGAACTTATGATGACGGCCAGCAGTATCTCTAAGGTTTGATTGGGCTGGACATGTCACGGATACACTTAAATACTCCCTTCATGCTGTGGCCATGATATGACGGGGTGTTTTAACGTGGCACCCACCGCAACATGTAAAACAGAACAGCGGCGCATCACAGCTTGCAGCCGCCCCAACATGCATGCGATTATGCACACGCGTGATATGCAGGCAGGTGCCGAGCCGTGTGTCCTGCACTGACTGTATGAACACATCAGCTTTGTGTGTTTGACATCTACGCGCCGCCTGACATGCGCCATGCAGGGCCGTACCACAAGCAGTCTACGTTGGAAGGGGCGTGCTGTGGGCCCCCCGGCTGGCCCCAGCGCACCAAGGAAACACTGGCCCTGTTCTCCCAGTACTTTGGGCGGCCGCCTGACGTGGTGATGGCGCACGCCAACTATGTGGGTGTTGAGAGGTGGAGGGCTTTCCGTCCGGTCACCAGTGCTAGTTTGTAGTGAAGCTCTGCGGGCAAGGCCGCCAGCGGCAGGGTGTGGGTCTTGCGTGCAAGGCGGGCGTGAGCGGGTGGATCATGGCCCGTGGTGCTGAGGCTCCGGCAAGCAGTGAAAAGCTGTGATTTGCGGCTTTATGTTGTGTTATGTAATGCTCACTGGACCAGTGACCCTTGCCCCACCACGGCACCTGCCTGCTGCTGCAGTGGGACCTGGCCCGTGTGCCCTGGTCCGCGCGCCGTGGTGCACGCTGGCTGTCGTCGGGCCTGCCCACCACATGGCTGGACAGCTGGCGCGCTAACTTCACAGCGTGGCTGACACTGCTGCGCGAGGAGCTGCCAGAGGTGCGTGGCGGACGCAAGTTCAGCGTGGGTTACATTTTGACATGGCATTTGCACCTTGCCGTGCATGTCAAGGTGCACTCACGCGTGTGCAGCCAACACTATGGCCCATATGCAGCAATTGCAGCAGTCTGCAGGGCGGCGTGCAACATCTTGGTGTTGGTGCTGCGCGTGCATCAGGCGTTGATTCATTTGGCCATGGCAAGCGGGTGGCAATCTCATGAACGGGGGGTGTCATGGACGTCATCAGCTACAGGTCATCAGCAGGGATAGACGCAAATTCCCCATACCGCATGGCAGCATACCCACACGCTACGTCATCTGCTGCTTCTGCCCCATGCCTCCCCCACGTCGCAGAGTACGCTGCTGGTGACGCGCACGGCGCCACCACCTGCAGTGGAGCACGACACTGGGGTGGCTGCCAGCAGGCAGCTGGGTGGCAAGCTGCCCATCTCGCAGGTGGGGACCAAACAACAGCATGAGTGCGGCAGGTGCAGAAGGGTGGTGTTGCTGCAGCCATTGGACACCTGATTCCTGCACGGGCTGCGGCCTCGGCTCTCGTGCTCAGCTCCTGTGATCTCCAATGTGATTGTTGCTTCTGCCGCAGGTGAATGCAGCACTGCGCGTGGCTGCGCGTGCGCTGGGGGTGCCTCTGGTGGACTGCGAGGCAAGTGCGGCTGGGCTTGTGGGGCGGCAAGTGCTGCGCGACTTCCATCACCCTGCGCCTTGGGCATCCCTGGAGTGGTTGAACCTGGTGCTCAACCAGCTGGAGCAGCACAAGCCGGCCCTGTTCGCGCATGTGGCACAGCCTGCGCAGCAAGCAGGGTGATGGGTGGAGACGAATGGGCCTCACGGGCGTTACAGTTCCACATTGCACCATGTATTCCAGCGTCTGCCCTACACGTTCGCTTCAAATCTTGATGTTCATTATTAGGCCCTTTGATACATTGTAGGAAGCACTGCGCAAACACCAGATCATCCGTCAGCGCGCAGCGGCAGGTTGGAGGCCATCAGCGTTGGCATACAGCTGTGCCAGCGGCGTGCTTTCTGCAGGCAGCGTGCAGCATGAGCTCGCCTGATTCGCGCGAGATCATGGCAGAAGACAGGGAGCGCAAGCACAAATCCCACAAACACAAGTCCCACAAAAGCCACAAGTCCCACAAACACCGCAGGAGCAGCCGGGAAGAGAAGGAGGTTGGTGCAGCCAAACCCCAGGAAGAGCCAGAGGAGGGGGAACTGCCGGATGAGGGGGAGCAGCAAAATGCAAACGTTGCTTCTCGCAATGGTTCTGACCCCACTTTGAACGCTGACAGCAGGGGGGCGCCGGAGGAGCGCGCTGCCGGTTCAGGCACAAGGTGTGTAGCTGGCGTCAAGTTTGTTTGCACGACATGAGATGCTCAATTCACATGTGGTGCATGGTGCCTGCCCATGCGCTCCATGCTGCTACACGTAGTATCTGGTCAAGTGTGTTGACTTGGGCCGTCTGCGGGGCGGGGCATCGTTGCACGTGTGTTCGTGCTCCCCGCTTTCTCCTGCTTGTGCTTCGCAGGGATGGACCTGATCAAGGGTGTGGTCCGTCCAGCTCGGGCCGCGATCGACGGGAGGGTGATGACAGGTACCGTTCCAGTGAACACGATGAGCGCAGCAAAAGCAGAAAACGCAGCCGCTCTGAGGAGCGTGCGGGGTCGGATGGGGAACCTGCCCCTGAGCGATCGCATGCTGCCCCTGTGAGTCTCCCCAAGCAGGCTGATGATGATGATCGGAGGAGGGACGAGCGGGACCGGGAGCGGGACGCACGAGGATCCGAGCGTCCGTCCTCATCTCGCAGGGACGACCGCGACCGGAACCGAGGACGCGATAGCGGGTAAGCGACCTGTTGTGGTGCTGGCAGGGTTTTCATGAGCTTGCATGCTGACTGTTCATGGGGCTTGTACTGGACCAACATGCCCATGGTTTCAAGCCTGGTTTTATGCCCTTGCCAACAGGCGAGATCGTGACCGTGAGCGGGAGCGTGACAGGGACCGCCACCCGGAGCGTGACAGGGACCGTGAGCGTGACAGGGAGCGTGACAGGGACCGGGCACGCGAGTCCAGCCGCCGCAGCCGGAGCCGCAGCCCCGACCACAGCCGTCGTGAGCGCGACCGCACACGTGATGATCGGGAGCGGGAGCGGGAGCGGGCAAGAGAGCGCAGCAAGGAGCGGGAGCGCAGCCGAGACCGCGGGCGGGAGGAGCGGGGGAGGGGCCGGGAGGAGCGCGACCGGGGGCGAGGGGACGACGGGCGGGGCGACGACCGCGGCCCCCGCAACGGGGATGCAGCAGGTGCAGGGCGCGATGGCGGCAGCAAGCCAGCACCTGAACCCTCACACTCGGAGGAGGCGGGTGGTGGCAGCGATGGGGAGGGCAGCCAGGACAGCGAGACGCGCCGCATCGAGGAGCGGCGGCGGCGCATGGCTGAGATCAAGGCACGCCACCAGCAGCAGACTGCAGCCACAGACGCCATCGTGAACCCCACGCTGGCAGCCCTCCGGGAAAGCGGCGGCCACATTGGCCTGCCGCGCCCAACGTCCACCATGTCCCTTCAGGGCCCGGCAACCTCGGCGCGCGCGGCCTCTGAGCCACCCGCCAGTGAAGTCGGCGGGCCGGGCGCTGCAGCAGGCGGAGCTGGGGGGGAGGAGGTTGACCGGGGGGATGGGGACAAGACGCCAGAGGGGGACCGCATCAGTTCCAGCGATGATGAGGGCGTGGGCGCCAAGGGGCCCGTTCTGGACATCTGGGGCAACGAGGTTAGTACATGCAACCAGGGCCGGGCCTGGACGGCTGTGGGTGCCATGTACTTGCTGTGCCGGAGTTGTGGGGTCAAGTTGTGCGGGGGCAGGCAGTAGACCTTGCTGTTGCTGAGTGGGGTTGCGGTTCGGCAATGCGGGGAGTGGAAGCACCAGTGCGATTTTTCACGAGTGCACGTATCCACCAGCTTGTCATGTTATGCACCACGCGTGATTGTTCAATCATGTGGCGCAGGTGCTGATTGCGGACGATGCGGACAGTGGTATGCCTATGAGTGTGGCGTTGGGTCTGGACGAGCGGTCTGAGGAGCCGGCTGGCCGCAGCACTGAGGCACAACGCATCGCGGCCACCGCCGCCACAACAGCGAAGCAGTCGGTAGGTGCCACCAGCTACAACCTGGGTGCATTGTGTGAGCATGGCACAGCCAGTGTGCAGGTCAGCATGAGGCTGCATGCTCCACACCCAGGCGGCGGCCGCTGCGTTGTGGCATACTGCATGTCCTGCACGGGTGCCAGCACGCATGCTGACACACAAGCATGGAGCATGTGAGGAGGCAAGGATGCTCACTCATGGTCAGAAAGTATGGGGATACATCGCTGTTGACCAACATCATACAGCTACTAGTCACTGAGCCTCATGTGCCATGCCTTGCCTGCATGGCGTGTTGGATCATTGCTGCACCTGGATTGCTGCACCTGCTGGCGAGCAGCATGGCTGCACGAATGCAAATGGCACGCATGCATGCATGCTGCATGGTAGTAAAGTGCTGATCTCAGCGGGCACATGCTCCTGTGCAGCACCTGCCCTACTGCACCCCAGATTGCTACCACACACAGTGCTGCACATCTGCCGCCGCACTGCAACACCCTCTGGCACTGCACTTCCAACATCTGAGCGCAGCTCCCTCACCAATGCTGGTTTGCCGCAACAGCGTGTGTCATGCCCTGCTGGGCTGTACGGCCATCATCGTGACTGGTGCACCCATGGGTGAACCATGCCATGCAATGGCAGGCCATAGAACATGATGGGCGATGCGGCCAGGCCTTGATTGTCCCACACGCACCAATCAATTCAGTGGTGCCTCACCCCCAGCCCCTCGCACCTCTCCCTGCTTGCAGATCGCTGACGTTGACGACATGTTTGCTGAGGACCTGGATGAGTCCCTGTTTGGGGGCGGTGTGGCCGAGCATGTGGGTGGGGCAGGTGGCAACGAGCGGGAGGGGGAGGAGCGGGCGCGGCTGCAAAAGGGCGCTGGCGCTGGGCACGGGCTCGCCGACGCGTACGACGACCACGAAGGGTACTACAATTTCCAGGTGTGTTGCTGTACTGCTGAGCACCTAGTACTGCTGAGCACTAATGTACTGCTGTGCACTGTGTTCCTGGCGTACTGTTTTGAACGGTTTTGTCAATTGCTGCTGGTCCTGCTGCTGCTCCTGCTCCTGCACCGTGCCACATTGTACTGCCACAGTGATGTACACCCATGGTGACATCTGAGTTCCTCTGGACCACGCACCCGGAATCGTACTGCAGGTGGGCGAGATGATGGATGGGCGGTACGAGGTGTTTGCGTCCAATGGCAAGGGCGTGTTCTCCGTTGTGGTGCGTGCGCGCGACATGGCGCGCAAGGACGAGCATGGGGCACACCCCGAAGTCGCCATCAAGCTCATCCGCGCCAACGAGACCATGACCAAGGCGGCGCAGGTGCGCGGACCGCGGGTGGCAGCGTGCGCCATTGTGTGCAGTGGGTGGTGCCACGCAGTGACGTAGGACGTGTGCGTGCGGCGTTGCTACCTCTACATCTGTATCTGTAGTATGCGCCATGTCCTCCATGCAGACCTCGAGGCCAGCAGCTGGCAGTGGGGTTGTGGCACTGTGAGGTCAGGCGGGGCCTACAGCCCAGCCAGCCTGGGGCCACAAGCGGGTATTGAGTCGCTGCCCATCATATGCCATGCTCTCATGCCTAGTCTGGCCAGCATCTGCGCTCCCAAATCCTGCATTTCTAACACTGCAGCACTCTGAAGCAAGCAATGGTTTGTTGGGCGACCGCTGCAGGTTGAGCTGGCGGTGCTGCGCAAGCTGGGGCAAGCAGACCCTGACAACCGCAAGCACTGCATCCGCTTGCTGCGTCACTTTGAGTACCGGAACCATATGTGCCTCGTGTTTGAGCCCATGGCCATGAACCTGCGCGACCTGACCAAGAAGTACGGCCGCAACAAGGTGGGGCAGCTTCTTTATTGTGTGGGGACGGGGGGATGCGAGCTGGGATGGATGATGATGACATTAGTTCAGCTGAGCATCGTTGAGCGCTCAGCACTGGCAGAGATTGGGTGTTGTGCGCCAAGCGCACGGGCCAGAGTCTAGCTGCACTGCAGATCGGGAGGTAGCTGCAGTGCTGTGTCAACGTGATGTGTGAACTGGTGCTGCCTGGTGCACAGGGTCTGAACGTGGAGGCGGTGCAACTGTTTGCCAGTCAGCTGCTCATCGCGCTCCGGCACCTGCGGAAGAACCAGGTGCTGCACGCCGACATCAAGCCTGACAACATCCTCATCAATGGGCGTCACAATAAGGTGCGCGGGTGTGCGGGTGGGTGCTTGGCCCAGTAGGAGCGTGATGTGGCGCCCCCTGCAGTGAAGCTGGGCCGCTGTGGCCATCCTGCACCCTGAACAATTGTCTGCTGTTAGGATGTATCTTGCTGGGCTGGGACAGCTGCACCCATCAGACCTGCAGCACTGTATGGTTCTGATCAGCACGCCGCTATGATCTGAACATCTCTTGGTGCTTACTCGCCAGCCTCGTCTGTTGTCTCCTGTGCCCTCCACATCCCACCACACGCTATCTGTAGGTGAAGCTATGCGACTTTGGCAGTGCGATGATGGCCGGTGACAATGAGGTCACGCCTTATCTCGTGTCCCGCTTCTACCGCCCTCCGGAGGTCATTTTGGGCATGAAGTATGGTGGGTGTCAGGTTGGGGCCAGGCTTGGCCTGTCCAGGCGCGCAGCATGTATGTCCCAGGTGCATGTGTTTCCCTCGTGTCCTTGTGCATTGCCTGTCCCTCCTGAACCTGGCAGCCCTTGCTTCGCTGCTGCTCCTGCCTGCTGCACTCGGTGACTCACGGCACCTCTGCTGGAGCCCAGGCGTTGGACATTATCTGATGGCTTGCCAATCGACTGCTCATCATATGGTGTGTTTGCTCGACTTGGGTGGTGCGTGTAGACTACGCCATGGATATGTGGTCCATTGGCTGTGTCATCTACGAGCTCTTCACTGGCCGCATCCTGTTCCCTGGTCACACCAACAACGAGATGCTGAAGCTCATGATGGACGTCAAGGTGCGGGGTGGCCGGGCGGGCTGTTCGTCCCTTGTGACTGAATTTCGCTGTTGCAATGCAGGTATCAGCAGTTGAACGTGCTGATGTCTGCACTGGTATGCAGCGCCTGCCCAGCCTAGTTGGCTTGCGCATATCCGCGCACACATGTCGATGCCACCATTTGCTCATCTCGAGACATGAACCAGATGGACCCTGCCACTCAACGCCTGCACTCCCTTGCTTAAATTATGTCCTCACAACAGGGTGGGTTCACGAAGAAGCTGCTGCGCCGCTGCGCGTTTGCTGACAAGCACTTTGAGATGCACGACCCCAACTGTCCCTTTGCGTACCTGGAGGACGACCCCATCACCAAGACCAAGGTGAGGATGAGATGTTGTGGCTCACGCCTCAGGCACAGCTCTTGGCTGAGGCGTGAGGGTTATTGATATTGAGGGTCGAAGCATGTAGGACAAAACGTAGAACATGGATGCGCCCTGCGAGCGAACATCCCTGGTTTTTGGACGGCTGTGGTTGAGCTGTTCCCGTGCACCGTCTGCACCCCCGCCCAGGTGCGCAAGCTCATCACGACACCCACCGTGAAGCACAACTTTGCAGCGCTGCTGGGCAAGGTGCACATTGGCGGCGGCGACCGCGGCAAGGTGGCGCTGCTGGCTGACCTGCTGGAGAAGGTGAGGCTGTGCGCGCGTGCATGCGCCTGAGTTACATCGTACGCCAGATTTGGCACATGGATGCATGCCACAAGACAGGACAAGCATGTAAGAAGTATTAGGCTGTGGTGTCACTGTCCGGAACAATGGCAGGAGGAACACGTGGCCCCCCTTCTTTGCCCCTTAACTCCCCTGATGATGGTGCCTCATCCCTGCCTTATGCTGTTGCTATTGTGCCTCTTCTGCTGTCCCAGTAAACAACCAACCGCAAGCGAACTTCATGGAAACGCTGCTCCTCCTCCCGCCCACTTCTCTCCCCAGATGATGATGCTGGAGCCCGAGCGGCGCATTGAGCCCGATGCCGCGCTGCGTCACCCATTTGTCAAGGACTTCCTGCCCAAGAAGGACAGGGAGAAGGGCGACAAGGCCAAGGCAGCCAAGTAGAGGGCTGCCCAGGGAGCGGGCTGGCACAGTGCATGGCTGGTGGTGGGGAACTTGGGGCGCAGGGTTGCTGCTGGTGCACATCTGGGGTCAAGGCCAGGGTGCGCACAAGAGCGCTGCTGGACGCTGTTGTCAGCTGCATCAGCTCCCGTAGTGTGCGTGCTTCATCGCTGGCATCGTCTGGTGGTGTGCATCACAGCTGCTGCCTTTGGGCATGTGCTGCCTTCCTGCTCATTTTGTGTGTTGGCTGCTGCGTCCCTCTTTGGGGTGTGCGACAGTGGTTGTGTTGTGTGGTATGCGCCGAAGCCTGGTGTGAGCGTTGTGGGAACAGCTGCTGCGCTTCAGCGCAGTGACGAGAGGGGGATTGGTTTGCATGGCACCCATGTCCATGTCTGTGAGTCAGTACATACCATAGTGTTTCCTGCTTATGCTGTTTTAGGCCTTTGATGCGTCCTGTCACCGCCGCTGCAGCTGCTGGTGTGTGTATTTTGTTGCATGAGTTACCGTATTCATGTTGACAACTGAGTTTCTGGTGTATGGTCTGTGTGCTTTACACAGGGCACCTTTGGAGGGCAGGCCCGCTTGCCCCAGAAAAAAGTACAAAAAGAACATACAGTACCTGCTCGCCTTGTTTGCCCACCATTCAGGCAAAACCAGGTGTCAAGCCAGGCATCTGATGCATGATTGTGACATGACTGTCGTTCTTCTTTCTGTTGCAATGGCCGGCTGAGGCCAGCACATTGTCGACCTCTATGTGTTCTGGTCTCAGACGGTCTCCTATGTGTGCACGTGGTGCGGCAACGTTTTGCAGCGGCCCTGCGCCTGCAGCGTCATTCATAGCCTGCATGGTGCCATGCGTGTAAGGAGCATCGTTCATGAATATGGGCCCATACTGTATATCAGCACCCACAGTCAGCAGCAAACAGCATATGCCTGCACGCTGGTGCACTACAGTCAACACCCTCTTGGCATGTGAGCAACTACATGTTCATGTGAGCAACTACAACACACCAGTCCATCAGTACAAAATGGTCACCATGCAAGCCATGCCTGAGGACTGTGTGTGAGAAGCCTAGAATGCTATCTTCACGCCTGCGTCTTCCTGGAGGTGCTCCATTCGATGAGATCATCAGGGCCCGATGCAAGCGGCATATACAGCGCAGCTGAACAAACCCGGAACCCTTGTTGCCAACGATCAGCTATCACAGGCAGTTACATCGCACATGATCACGTTATCATTTCTCAAAAGTCGCGCTGCCCCTTTGAATCTCGAGCACCGGCTGGTGTCCATGTGACAAGGTCCAATGCAAGCACCCAGTGCAGGTACATGCTGCCAAGGCCAAACGCCATGCTCAAGCAGCATGCGTGCACAGTGCTGGGTGGCAGGTAGCAGCTGCATCAATCACAGCTCCACACACATGGGCACTGGTGTGGGACGGCGCGCCCCATGCACCCTGCTGCGTCACCTTTCTTATGTTGCATGTACGCAGCATAGGCACAGCTGTGCGGGAGGACATTCCTCTGTGGAACCGTGGACACAGGCACGCATGGTGTGCTGGCATGGGCCAGTCCAAGAGCGTGCATGGCTGGCTGCGGGCGCTGCGTCATGAGTCCTGCGCATCTGGCTGCAGTGACCCACAGTGACGTCACGCTTGCCGCACGGTCAGGCGGTCAGTCGCAGCAGCTGCACAGCACTGCTGTGACCTAGGGGCAGGTGGTAGCCTGGTTAGACTCCGATGCAGTCAGACAGGACAACGGTGCATGGACCACACAGAGGCATGGTGCTGCCAGCTCCAGACGTGACACCCCTGACAGGACCGAGGAGCTTCAATGCCTCTGGCACGCCAGGCACGGTCCCGCACCAACATTGGCAACAGGCCCAGCCTGAGCCGGAATGTGTGGACGCAAACCAGATGGATCACGTGTCAGCTGGTGGGGGCATGACTCGACTCGATGATAGAGGCAACACCGGCACAGGAACAGCAGCAGAAAATGCTGCAACGCATGCAACAGAAGGGACTGCAGCAGGTGGCCTGGCAGCTTTCATCATGGGTGCACAGCAAGGGCCAGATGGTATGATGGCAGCAACCCCCTCAGCTCTCAAGCGTGCACGCAGTGCCTCCCCACCTGCCATCATGGGCGCAGGGTGCGGTGACAGCTGGCCCCTGCTGCATGGCGCTGCTGACACCACATGCATAGGCATGGGGGCTGCAGCACCGATGGTGCAGCCCGGGCGAGTGGCAGAAAGACAGGCCGCCCATCAAGCATCTGGACAGGGGGTGGGTACAGCCCAGCAGACCCCTGGGCCTCATCACAACCTGGGGCTTGGACCGCAGCGCATGGGCCAGGGTCACATGGGGCAGACGCACATGGGGCAGGGTCACATGGGCCAGGGTCACATGGGGCAGACGCACATGGGGCAGGGCCACATGGGCCAGGGTCACATGGGGCAGGTGCACAGGGAGCAGGAGCCCATGCACCACATGGCGCATGTCAACCAGCCAGGGCCAGGGCCACCAGCAGTCACCCTGAGCCCAGGCGGGGGTGGCACATTGAGGGACGCCCTGTCTCTGCTGCAGGTGCACCAGCATTACACACTAGCCCCTGAGGGGCGCCCCACAGCCCCAGCCGCTGTGCCATACGAGCTGCGTGTGTCTGTACCAGCAGCAGAGGCAGAAACAGAAGTGCCGGCAGTTGCAGCAGGGATGGCAGCACCAACGGCTCCAGCAGGCACAGCAGCGCTGGCGGTTCCAGCTGGACCCGCTCCGCCAGTGACACCAGCAGAGCCAGCAGCGGCAGCTGCAGGGACGTCGCAGGCGACTCAGCCATCCCTTCGACTACCTGCACAGCACCAGCAAAGCCATCAGCCACCACCTCCGCTACCCCACATCATGCCGGCAGCGCTGCACCCGCCGCAGCAGTCCACACAGGCGACACACAGCGCCCTGCACCAGCCGCCCTACTACCACCCAGCCCCAGACCCGGCCATACCTGCGCTGTTGGCAGAGGGTGCAGCTGCGCTGGTGCAGGGCGCATGGTCTGCAGCGGCGCGCGCGGCACACACGGTGGGGCGGTGTGACCTGCATGTCATATGCCTGATTCGACTGGTTGATTGGACTGACTGGCCTCATTTGGCTGGCTGGCCTGCTCCGACTGCATGGCATTGTCCGGCTGACTTGCCTGGGTTGGTGTGGGCGCAAAGCTGGTGGCGCGCAGTGACGTGCCCCATGCCGTTTTGTGTCTAACCTTCAAACCCTCAGCTCCTTAGACCTAAACCCTGAACGCTAAACCCTGAAGCCCGAACCCTCAAAACCCAGGTGTTGGCTGCGGACCCGCGCTGCGCGGCGGGCCATCTGTTGCTGGCGCGTGCTGCATATGGTGCGGGTGATGCTGCAGGCGCAGCTGCCGCAGCGGATGCGGCCGTGCTGCTGGACCCTGCACAGGTGTGTGGTGCTGCTGATGAAGTGAAGTAAAATCATGTGACACTATCTTGGCATGATGTCCTGTGCATGGTTTCAGTTATCATGAGTGGTGGTACCCTGAACGGAGTAGTCTTTCACGCCTCCTCCAGTGAACACAAAATTACATGGAAGCTTCAGCACCTGGCCTTCACCACCTTTAATGCCTTGACCCCCAACCATTAATCCAGAACCCTGAAACGTTCAGCTCCAAAGCCTCCACCTCTGCTGCACTGCTGTGACCGCCACCCACCACAGGCGGAGGGCCATCTGCTGCTGGGCCTGGCGCTGGGTGCACAGGGGCACACAGCCATGGGCCTCATGTACCTACAGGTAGTCTCTGTCCAGCCATGCATTGTAGTTATAGATTCAATGATGCGTCATATGCATCGTATCGTATGCCATAGTGCGAGGCTGCGAGCTCTTTCTGGGCTTCTGGAGCCTGGCTCTTGCCTGCCATCTGCATGTCATATGAACCGTATTTCATTGCGTTGTTTTTATGTTGTTGTGACAATGTTCTGCACCATCTGTATGCAATGTCTGCAGTTTTCACACCCTTCACCTTGTCCATCGTGCGCCCCCAACCCGCAACACCGCTCTTCCCCCCTAAACAACCCCCCACATACACACTTCTCAACCCCTTGCCACCACCCATCTTCACCCCCCTCCCTGTTTCAGGCTGCCCTCCAGTTGGATCCCCGCATCGCGTCACAGCTGCAAGCGCTGGTTGCCTCAACCAGGCAAGGCAGCAGCACTCTCACCAGCTCTGGCAACAGCTCTGCACCAGCAACCAATGCTGTTACACCTCTGACACCCACCCCCGGTCTGGCAGCAGCTGCTGCGTCTGCTGCTGTGCGAGCCCCAGCGCCAGCTGGTCTGGTACTGCCAGGGGCTACGCGCAACGCCTTGTCACACCCTCCGCTGTCACACCAGCAGCATCAGCATCAGCAGCATCAGCATCAGCAGCAGCAGCAGCAGCAGCAGCAGCAGGTGCTGCTGCAGCTGCATAACCCGCAGCAGCAGCAGCATCTGCATCCACATACAGCAGCTGGCTCAGCTACAGCAGCTGATGCCAGCTTGTCACCTCCCCCGCTGCCGTCCAACTTTGCCGCAGCCGCCGCGCCCTCTCCTGCCTTTGGTTCACCCCCGCGCCCTGCTCCCCCCATCGTCCACAACGCCACCCTTTGGCCGCCCACCACCACACTGCAAGGGGCGCACCCCAGTGCTGTGCCCACTGCTGTCATGCAAGGGGGCCTTCAAGGGGCAGCTACTGCTAATGGTATGCCACCATCAAACAGGCCACCGCACATCGTCTACCCTGGTCTGGCGCCACCTGTCGTGCCTGTGGCTGTGTGGCCTCAAGCTCCAGTGGGCCACACACACCCAGTGGTGCTGCCTGCACAGCCCGGCTCGGCTCAGGTGCCAGGTCTGACTGTGATGCAGGCACCCATGCTGCACCCTGCTCCAGCAGGCCTCACCACTGCATCCCAGCAGCCTGTGCAGCATGTGAGCCGGCAACTGCAGCAGCAACAGGTGCAGGAACAGGTGCAGAAGCAGGCGCACCCCGACCAGCAGCTGGGCAGCGCCATGGCTGCTGCACCACCACTCGTGCCGCTGCCACCTGCTGTACTGCCAGCAGCACAACCAATACAGGCAACACACACAGTACAGGCTCTTCATCCAGTACAGGCGGTACAGGCGGGGCCTGCAGTACTGCCAGCGGCACAGCCGCAGCAGTGGTTGGTGGCTGCCGCTGGTGGTGCCCTGCCAGGGCCCACACAAACCGCCTTGGTGCAAGCCCAGTGCCAGCTATATGTGGTGAATACGCCCGTGGTGGCCCAAATGGACCCTTGTGTCACGCCAGCTGTTGCCATACCAGGCGTGGCACTTAACCAGGCACCCTTCGCACCCAGCTCAGCATTTGGGCTGGGCGCGGCAGGCCCTGCAGCAGCTGCAGGGGTGTTGGGTGCAGCCTTTGCAGCCGAAGCACCACCCACACAGCCACCTCTCACAGAATCTGGCACAGATGCTTCGGCTGCAACGGTGGCTGCGCTGCTGGCAGCAGGGAGGGTGCTGCCTGCCGCTGCGCCCGCCGTTGCGTTATACGCCGGTGAGCAGCAGCAGCATAACAAGCAGGGAAACAGGCAAAGAGTCCGCTGTGTTGCGTGGTTCACAGGCGTTTGGTTAAGGATGAGGAAAGGCCTAAGCAAGAGCGTCACTGGCCAAGTTTCATTAGTGTGATAGCAGCTGTCGCAGCATGCACCAGGGGATAGCACCTGCCAATTTGTATCCCAGAAAAGAATGATGAACTTGTGGCGGTTGCTGCATACCCAGACACTATGCAGCTTCTTGAACCATTCTGACTTTACTTCTCCTAACTTGTCAACCGCTCTAAAACTAACTGCACGCCAGCCTGGTGCATGCAGGTGAGCGTGCTGCGGCGGGTGATGTGGGTGGTGCTGTGGCGGCATACGCGTGCGCCCTCCAGCTGGACCCCTGGTTTGTTGAGGTATGCGCTCGGTTGGTTTGTAGGTTGGTTTGAGGGTTGGTTGGTTTTTTGTGAGCTGGATTGGTTGGTCGGTTGGTGGTATGCTTGCTTGCTTGTCTTGTTTTGTTTGGTGTGTTTCGTTGGGGCACTCCTTGAGATTGAGCATTGCACGTTATGGGTCTAGGGTTCATTCTGGAGTTTGTGAGCCGGGGCCCCCTTTCCCCAGCCCCTCAGCATGCCCCTGCATGTTCGGAGAGATCTTTGTGCCTGTGCCTGATCACCTCATTGACGCATCACGCACCTCTGCAACAGGCTGCCAACAACGCAGGCAACACGCTGCGTGACGCGGGTTGTTCTGCTCAGGCCGCTGCGGCGTATGCCCTGGCAGTACAGGTGAGAGGTGGTACATGAAGGTGCATGTCAGGGTAGGTTTGCATCATGAGGGTAAATGTGAGCCCAGGCAAGTAGAACCTAACGCAGTTGCGCCCTGCACCTGCACTATGCACTGTGCAATTATGCTGCATTGTGTCCTGCAGCCCCACGCACCCATCCCCAGGATAGCAGGCATGCGGTGAACCCCGCACTTTGAACCGACCCTAGCCCCTGCCACTGAACCTCGAGTCTGCACCCGCACAATTAAGGCCTGAACCTTGGCGGGCCTGACCCCTTAACCCTGTCTTGAGCCCTAAACCCTCAACCCTACTCCACACGCTGCAGGCGGCGCTTGCACGCGCGGGCTTGCCCGGCGGGGCTGAGGGCGCGGCTGCTGCCCATGCAGACCTCATCGTGTCGTTGTCTCAGCTGCCACCCGCCAATGCAGTGGCACCGTTGCCTGGGACAGGTGCGGTGCCAACACCCGCACCAGACGAACCGGCACCAGCAGGTGCGGCACCAGCAGCGGACCCAGGGGCAGAGGCTGTGCCAGCCACAGGCAGCGCAGCTGTGGAGAGCAAGAGCAGTACAGCCAGCAGTATGCACATGGCACCCACGGTGCAACAAACTGCGGCGCCGCATACAGCGGTGCAGCATGCCGCGGTGCAGCACCAGCCACACCCGGGCCTCAACAGCCCCCAGCGCCAACAGAACCCGGCCATCCTGCACCTGCCTCCCCCGGGGCAGTTGCCCGTGGGGGCGACCTCTGCCTTCGGTCTGCCGCGGCTGCCGCCCCTGGCCATGTTGCCTGCTTTGGTCGCAGCTGCGGGCGGTACAGAGGCGGAAGCGGTACGCCATGTGGCGGTTGTGTACAGCAACCTGGGCGCGCTCATGAAGCTGGCGGTGCGTGTTGCTTGCGCAGCGGCGCTTGTTAACAACCATCTGTGGTGCATCCCCCGTGCCTGACGGCACGCATGCTCCACCCCTATGACTTGTATGTCACACTGCGTCCCACGCCTACGCCCCACACGGCTCATGTGCACACCCCACACGGCTCATGTGCACACCCCACACCTCATGCACCCCACACCTCATGCACTGTGCCCACGTCACTCCTCACATCCCTCACATCTCATACATAACTCTTCAACCTCACGCCCATGACCGCAGGGCAACGGTGTTGGGGCTGTCGCGTGCTACGAGGCTGTGTCAGTCTTGCGCCCGAATTCTATGGAGGCCGCATACAACCTGGGTTGCATGTGCAAGGTGGGCGGCTCTTAGGGGGCTCTTCCGCTGTTTTCAGCGCACTTGTTATGATGATCCTGCAACTAATGGATGGACCCCTGTACTGTGGACTGCCAGCGTTTGGCTGCGCTAAGGTTGCCATGATTTGTGTGTTGTGACCATCATGCATCCCGCTGGGCCATACTGTGCCGACACTTGTGCTGCCAGCTGCACCCCTCACTGAATCCATCCTTCAACCCTAAAACCTAACCCCTAAGCCCTAAACCTAGCCCAAGGACCTCAACGCAAAGTGGCCCACTTGAAACCCTGAACCCTGAACCCTGGACTGCCACGTGCACCACGGCAGGACGTGGGCGCGCACGAGCCTGCCATCGTGGCATACTGCTCGGTGCTACAGCTGGCAGTACACGCGCTGCAGTTGCCGCTACTGCCGCCGCCCACCGTGCCGCTCTCCCAGCAGAGGGCAGGCCAGCTGCTGGGCCCCCCGCTGCCAGGTGCTGGCCAGGTGCTCATCGATGGGGAGCCACAGGTCACAAAGATGGCAACGGGCGTGACAAATATGGCCACGAGTGTGACGAACATGGCAAGGGGTGCAGCAAACATGGCCAAGGGTGTGGGTGCAGCAAACATTGAGGCAGCAGGCATAGAAACTGGGGAGGTCCCGGGTCCAGGGGGGCTTGCAGCTCCAGGTCCCATAGGTGGTACGGCGGCTGCAGATGGTGAGGGCAGGGCAGCGGCAAGTGGTGCAGGTATTGGTGCAGGTATGGGTGGGGCTGTTTCAGGGCTCGAGGATGTGGGCCACGTGCCGCAAGCTGCCTCAAGTGACGCACCTCAACGGCAGCAGGCGCAAGACACACCACCACAATGGCAGGAGCGTAATGAGCTCCAACTGCAGCAGGGTGAGGAGGTGGATGGGCAGACGGCATGGCTGTTGCGTGTGGCCTATGCACTGGTGCGCGCGTCAGGCCACTGGGGGGATGACTGGGAGGCTTCAGGCCATGCGTCGGTCACCCATCACCAACCTGCACAGGCGGAGTTGCATGAGCAGCGGCTCACAGGCACTGCAGCACAGCTCCATGCAGGGACGGCATCACAGCCGCAAGGGCCAGGTGAGCCCTCGCAACCCTCCACAGCCAATGAGCCACAACCACAAGCCCTACACCATCTAATCAACCAGCCACCTGCGCAGCAGCTGCGGCTCCTTGAGGATAGCACAGAGCACTGGGCACTGGGGCCTGCTCCCTGGGCTGTTGCAGTCGGCCCTCATGCCTGCCTTGACTGCTGCGGCTGCTTCAGTGAGGAAGATGAGCTGGGACCCGAGCCCATACCTGTGGGAAGCAGCTGTGGGGTGGGCAGTGATGGTGGTGGCGGCACCCTCACAGGCAGCGGCAATCTTGGCAGCAGCATCGGCCATCTTGGTAGTGGCAACGGCAATGGGAGTGGCAATAGCGGTGGGCGTGGCTGCAACCGGGTTGGCGTGGGCAGAAGCAGCAGGCGTGTGCCTGTGCCAGGGTCTGGCTGGGGCCCTGGCGCTGCACTGGCTTCCTTGTCTGAGGTGGACGCAATCGTGGCGCACAGTCTAACAGCTGCTGCTCCAGGCAGCAGTGGTGGAGCCGCGGCTGCAGGCCTGGCCATGGGGCAGCACCAACAGCAGCACCAGCAACAGCTCCAACCGCAGGTCCAAGAACAGCAGCAACAGCAGCTGCAGCAGCCGAGGCACCTGAGTTTGGAGGCTGCGCGTGCGGCGCTAGGGGTTGCGCGCACTGCGCTTGCCAACCTGGTGCACAGCCTGCAGGTGGGTTTGGGGAAGGATGTGCATGCGCTGATGACTCAAGGGAGGTTCAGTGTTTAGGTTTTAGGCGCACTGGCTGACTTGACAGTTTTGTATGGCATTCACGTCCAGCATCTAAGGCCACCTGAAGGCACATGACGCTCCTCCTCAAACCCTGTAGTCACGCTGCCGCTGCTGTTGCTTTGATGTGTTTCACTACAGCAGGGCTTGTCGTTGTTGTTGCTCACATCTTCATAAAGTCTGATCTGCTGCTGTTTGTGGTGTTGTTGCGGCATGCTTCACTGTGGCAGTCTGTGTGCGACTGGCGCGGCCGTGGGCGGCTGTTTGATGCGTTGGCGGCCCTGGTGGCGGCGCAGCTGGCATGTCCCGCACGGCCCCTGCCACCCGTGCAGCCCTTCCATGCGCTTGCATACCCCTTCAGGCACGTCGTGCTGCCCCTGCTTTTGTCAAGTGCGGTTCCATCGTCTATCGTTTATATCATCAGATCCATGAGCATACATTAGCCTGATTGTCCAATTGCCATGTTGACAACCGGGCTCCACATGGAAAGCGTCCAGGTACAGGGTTGTGTGTGCTCTGCTGCCTGATGTATGTGCAGCGATGCCTCATGTCCACTGTGCTCCTTGTGTTTGTGTCTCGTGCTGTACTGATGTGACTTCACTGTTGTCGTACAAACCACAGTCTGGCTCTGGCGCGCGGCCTGTCTGTCCGGTACGCTCAGCACGCGGCGCTGTCAGCTGCCACCCAGCTAGCCGCGTCACACCCGTCACTGTTCCAGTCGCACCTGCCGTCCGACCAGTCCGACCAGCAGGGAGGCAGCCACACCCAACTGACGACCGCCCAACAAACACCAACCGCTGAACAACTGACAACCAACCAGCAAACAACAACCGCCTTGCCAGAGGTACAGGGCCCGGGAGCAGGACAAAGCACAGCAGGAGCACAAGTGCAGCTCACATGGTCGCAGGTGGATGCCTTGCCTCCCTTGCTGCCACACCCCCCTGCGCTTCCGATTGACCAGCTGCCAGGGAAGAGGCTGCGAATCGGGTGGGTCTGGCTGTGCCATACGCGGCTGCCTGGGTGGGGTCATGCGCGCTGCTGTATCTGGTGTGGGTGGGGGGCTGCAGCTGCATGGCCGGTGCATGTCAACAGGACAACACTTCCGACGCCCGCCTGCATAAGTAATGTCATATTCTGTATAGGCCCACTGTCGCACCCAGCAGCCCCACTCTGTGCAATTGTCACGCACCTCATGGCCCCAGGCATGCAGAAACATCTGTGAAACGCAGTGTAATTATGTTATCATGGCCCCAGGTACGTCAGCTCAGATTTTGGCAACCACCCGCTCTCACACCTCATGGCCTCTGTGTGGAGCCTCCATGACCGCAGCCGCGTCGAGGTACGGTTGTACTGCATGTATGTACTGCTTACTGTGCAAACCTGCGGTTGAACACAACGTGCACAGATGTACAGGTGTGCGGTTCGATGTGTGCGCGGTGTGCGGATGATGTCGGTGGTGGTGGGGTGTTGACTGGAGCAGTACTGGTGCACCACTCGCCATACCAGTGCCTCACCAAGTGCGCCATGACGCTCATCCTATTCACATTGCCGCACATGTTTCCAACAGCACATGCGCGCTAAGCCATTCACAGTCACAGCACCACACATAATTTCTCTAGCTGGTTGCGTTTCCTTGCATCCCTGCCAGCTTGCATCCCCGTCAGCTAGCATGCCTCAACGCCTGCACCCCCACAAGCGACAAGCCACACATCTGGGGCTGCAGGTCTTCTGCTACTCCATCGCCCCACCAGACGGGTCCGAGTGGTGGGCCCGTGTGGCGTCAGGGGCGGACCACATGGCCGACCTGTCTGGGCTGCCTGCACAGGAGGTGCGGCTGCCAATCCCCCTACCCTGAAAACCTGAACCCTGAACCCTTAAACCCTTACACCCTGAACCCTAAACCCTGAACCCTCCATGGTGTGAAACCCACCTCCACCAGAGCCAGGTCCTAACTTTGCATAAGGTCCCATTGAGAGCGCATGCACCGGGTTTTGGGCACAACTAACAAAGCATACTGCGCTCCGGCAGTTGCACACCTGTCACTGCTGCATGCGTACATGCGTTGCCACTGTTTGGTTTGCCCGCCGCTGCCACTCCTGCTAGGCCACTTCTCTGAGCTGCTATCACTGCTGCATGCCTTCCACTGTTGCTGCTCATCTGTGACTGCTGCACGCATGTTTGTCCCTCGCGTTCTGTCGCTGCTTCACTGTGTGTCTGTCACAGATTTACTGTGCGTCTGTCACTACTATGCTGTGCGTCTGTCACTGTTTCACTGTGCGACTGCCACTGCTACACCGACCGGGCCTCTGTGTGCGCGTACAGGCTGCTGCGCGCATCGCAGCAGACGGCATCCATGTGGCCCTGAACCTCAACGGTTTCACTCGTGGCTCGCGCAACGACGTGTTCGCGCTGCGGCTGGCGCCGGTGCAGGTGCGTGCGGCACAGCTCGGTCGCACGCCATGTGTGCCATTGCATGCCATGCACACGACACTCGATTCCATGCTTAAATTAATGCCCACCTTGAGCCCCACGTCAAAGAGAATGGAACAGCAGGCTTAGGTGTCTGGTGAGGACCCTGGTGTCTGGTGATGAGCGTGCACACGCATCACATGTGATGATGCAAACAATGAAAACAATGAAACCAACATGTTGCATCACGTGTGACAACGCGCTCACACAGGCCTCCTACCTGGGCTTCCCTGCCTCACTGGGCGCTCCTTGGGTGCCCTGGATGCTGGTGGATGAGGTGGGCTGTTGGTGTCGAAAGGCTGCTGCATGGGTTTTCCTTGAACCTGTTGTCACTGTTTTGAAGAGTGCTGTTTACTCATGCTGTATCAGCGCCGGGGGGCGGAGGTGTTGGGGCAGTTTGTGGAGGAACCTGCACAGCCTGTTTGATCAGCCGCAAGGCTGCCCTTGTGGATGCAACTGCTGTTTTCTGCCTCCTACCTGCACACGGCGCCACTGGCTCGCTCCCTGTGCTTGCCGGGGTTTGGCGGGGAGGAGGCTTTGGGTGCAAAGGAGGCTGGGATCTCCTATGGGCACAGCCTACTGCAAAGTAAAGTACATAAAACCTTGCGCCCTTTGTTTGCCTGCTCAGGTCGTGGCACCTCCAGAAACGCGCCACACCGCATTCACCGAGGCCCTTGCGCTGCTACCGCCCTCATACTTTGTGAATGACTACAGGTGGGTGTCGGTGGTGGCGGTGCAGCCTGTGTGAACCCTAATCCCTACACCCAACCCATTGACTGCGCATGTGGTTGATATCCTGCGAGGACACTCTCAAATGAACACCAACAAGCGCACACACCACACACTGGGTCTGTCATGATATTAACCACCCATGCACGTCATCCCCATCACACCAATGGTGCGCAGGCAGTCGGCACACCACCTCTTGGAGGCGGGGGAAGGCGGTGCACCTGGCCTGGGGCTGGGCACTACAAGCAGTACAATCCCTGCTTGCTTCACACGAGCGCAGCTAGGCCTACCAGAGGACTCGGTGAGTTGGTGCAGGTGTATGTGGAGGGCTATTGCGGAAGGCCTTGGTTGGTTGGTTCATTGGTTGAAGATGGTGGTTTTTGAGGTCTGCTGGGCATCTGCTGTCTGGGCAGCAGGTCGCCTGTCACATCGGGCCTTGATGAACACAAAACAGCATGGCCAATCACACTGCGCACACCATGCCGTGTGTGTGGCCAGCACATGTGCTGCCTGCACATGCTCCCCTGTACTGCAGGTGGTGTACTGCTGCTCCAACCAGCTGTACAAGTTTGACCCTGACACACTCTGTGCTTGGGCGGCCATCCTGGCGGCTGTCCCCAACTCCGTGCTGTGGCTGCTGCGCTTCCCTGCAGGTTGGTGGGTTGGTGGTTGGTGTGTTTGTTGGAACTATCGGTTGGGTACGGCAGCAGGCCACTTTGCGTGAGCAGGAGAGCCAGTTGGCAGCAGCCACAAACGTTCCTGTACCCACAAGTCGTTTTTGCCTGTGGCTGTTGCTGCGCAGCCGGTGAGGCGCGTGTGCGTGCGGCACTGGAGGCGGCAGGTGTAGCACACGACCGCGTGGTGTTCAGTGATGTGGCACCCCGAGAGGTGGGCGCACACCCAATGACAGGGACATTGCCGATCCATACCATGCCAGTCAGCGCATGTGGTTGCCTTGAAGGCTGCGAGTCTGTGCACAGCTCACATACCAAAATGCAGTGTGTTGATGCTGACGAGTGGTGGTGAGTCCACACGTGGTGGGTGCACCTATCCATGCCAAATGCGTGCTGCTCGCCCCGTGTCCCGCACAAAGGCGTGTCTGAGGCTGTATGCCTGCGCTGTCCTGATTTGGTGGGTCATGGCCTGTTTTGGCCCCGTGGTGTTGCCTGCTCAGGCCCACCTGGCGCGCTCTGCCCTTGCTGATGTCTTCCTGGACACACCACTGTGCAATGCCCACACCACGGGGTGTGATGTGCTGTGGGCGGGAGTGCCCATGGTCACGCTGCCAGGTGAGTGATCGAGTGTGGGTGGGAGTGAGTGGCCAAATAGAGGGTCATGGACTCTCAGGAATCTGAACCTTGCATGGCATATCATGGTCGCTGCCCATTTGTTTCTGCCTGCCCCAAGGGTTTACCATAGTGGCAGGCAGCTCAAAGACGACAGCCGCCACAGGGGTGCGTGGCTGGCCGCATGCGTGGTGGACTGCCATGTGCGTGTGCCACATGCATACACTGTGCAGGGCCGTCCATGGCGGGCCGTGTGGCAGCCAGCCTGGCAGCTGCCATGGGCGAGGTGGGGCGTGGCATGGTGGTGGGCAGCATGCAGGTGCGTGAGGTGGGGCGTGTGGGTGCGTGCAGCCGCCGTCATGCCTTATGCGTGTGCGTACAGGCATGCCAACAGTGCGTGCAGCTGTCGCATGCGCGTTTGCGTGTGCGGCTGTGATGTGCGGGTGCACGGCACGGCGCACATGGCTCTGCTGCTGCTGCTGCTGCTGCTGCTGCTGCTGCTGCTGCTGCTGCTGCTGTGTGCCTGAGGCTCATGCTCGGTTTGCATCGCATGTTTTTGCCAAACACCTGTCACCCCCGCACATCCGTGGGCCACAGCTGTTGTGGTTCTTCTTTGTGTTTGTATCTCACCTTGTCAGGAGGTATGCTCCTGGCATGTGCTGGTCTGATAGGTGATAACTGGTGCCATACACACGAACGACTGCTGCACAGCCCCATGTACTCAGCCTCCCCTCAGGGCTGTAACCTAAGGCAACTGCAGCTCACTCTGGCTGCTTATAAGCCTGCACCCGTACTGCCTCTGAGCCTGCACATGTACTGCCTGCTCCCCAGGAGTACATCGAGACAGCAGTACGGCTGGGCACGGACCATGCAGCCCGGCGCGCGCTGCGCCGTGCACTTGCATCCGCACGCACCACCTGCCGGCTGTTTGACACAGCGGCCTGGGTGCGCTCGTTCGAGACGGCGCTTGGGGAGATGTGGGCGCGGCACGTGGCGGGTGAGACACCCCGCACCTTCAGGGTGGCAGACTTGGAGGCAGACAGGGCGCGGCGGCAGCAGCGATAACAGGAAGCGCACACATGGGTGTGTTGCACGCGGCAGTGGCCGTGGTGTTGATGAAGGCTGGAGTATAGTTGCTCTAGAGCAGCGGCAGCCCTGGCAGTATTGGTGGCGGTGGCAGTGGCAGTCGCAGTGGCTGCGGCGGCACTGTTAGGTCAGGCTGCAGTGGCAGCGCTGAAGCAGCGGCAGTAGCGGGAGCAGTGTTTGCGGTTGAAGCGGCAGTAGCGTGGGCAGCAGGTTCTGGAAACCGAGATTACACGCCTGCAGTATGTTTGTGTGCACTGCAGCAATGCATATGAGGAGTCTTTGTTTGAGACGTTGATCTGACGACGTTGAAAACTTGGTTCAGCAGGATGGCTTTTGTAATGGTTGCGCACCATCCCTCGTTCTTTATGACCAGATGCATGTTGCTTAATGGGTGGATACAGCCTCAGGCGAGGAGCTGAGTGAGAGCGATTTGCTAGTGACTCTTGTTGTTTCTAGTTTGCAACTGCTTGGTTTGACAAGGGATCACACAGGCAGCATCTGTTGGGTGCATGTGCACAGTGCACATGTCCTTAGCTAATGCTGTGGTTGCTGTCATGATGATGGCCTGGTTGAGGGACAGGCAGTTGAAAGCACGCACATGCCTGCGGCTGATGCAGAAGCTGATGACTTGAGCGGAACTAATCAACAATGTCTGGTCCATGGTGGGGAAGGTATATGGTGGCAAAGGTCCATGCGTGTGCAAGGCGTCCATTATGAGTGCTTACTTGGAACGGCCACGCACGGCATGCAGCCACATACATTCCTAGAAGCATGTGATATGGCATGTGCAGTTGTGGCTCCTAATGATGTGTAAGCTGCACATGTGCACTAATCTCATGTATGTGCCGTTGTGCCACTGGCCCCAGGACAAGGCTGATGTACAGTGTTGCAGCTGTTGCCAGCTTGCAGACACGCATGCACTGATATATATGGACAAGGGATATCTCATATCTGGGACACATCAATCAAAGCAGCATGGTAGTAATCGCAAGCAATAATGGGTGCGGAGCGCAGTCTGCTCCAGACACCTGCCGTGACAAAGGCCCCGGCTTCTCCTGCTGCCATTGGTTGGGTCATCGGAAGCAACATGTTTCTTGAACGTAGTTTTTTGCACTAAAACTAGCCAGGCTGTACATGACGATCAGATGGGCTACACATTGTTGCTGCAGGTGACGCTGCACCCTCAGACGGTCGGGGCACCAACAGCAAGGATGTGGCTTGCATCATGCAGCATGCATGCTGCTTGCAGCAAGCATGCAAACGGGGTGCAACCCTGAACTAAACGCTGGAGAAGTCTGCACAGCATGCATACTAGATGCGCTCATTCTACTTGCACCAGAACCGGAGAGCAGCGTGCGATGACTGTGATCAGTGGTCACAGAAAGGTACCTTAGTCTCATATCAGCAAGGTCGAAATTAACGGCTCCCATCACAGCGTAATGAAGGGCCGCTCAATGGCAGGTCATCACTTGATTGTGTGAGCACGTTGGTATTCCTTCTCATCGCTACACTACCACGGATAATTATATTCGGCATAAGACTTCCAGTTTACAAAGTAAGGGACTACAGGGCCACCCTACGCTGGCGCGTCCCTGTGGCATTTCCTGCAGCCACGCAGCAAGTGACGTGAGGGTGGAATGAGGCTATAGGACTGATGTATATGCAATAGGCAGACGTGTGCAGCACATAAGTGGGTGGCTGACAATATTCAAGGCAAGTCGCACGCAACCAAGGCCATTGATGCATGCACCATGCGGTTTGATGTATGCACTTCGTGTTGCTTTTGGGCACTGCACTATTGGCGGTCCAGGTTTTGCACAGGTTGACAAACCCCTAGGTCCTGCGATTACGGGCTGGATTCCGATGCCATCGGGCACTCGTCATCATCTTGCTGTAATGGGCATCGCAACGGATGTCACGCGCTGCATCTTCACAATGCCCTTGGTTGGCCACTACTACGCTGCAGGCGGACTGCAACCAACAGCTGTGCATACCTGACACACGCTTGGTGCCTCTGGCGGATCAGCACCCAAACGGTCCATCCCGCATCAGATGTCCACAGCTTCCGCAAACGCGCCATCTGAGCAGCTGCCTTGGCGCCCCAAGTCTTGCCATGCCTGTTCGGAGGCGCTGGTGCGTTGGTGGCAGTGAGAGGTTTCGAGATTTTGCACCGGGGGTACAGGTAGCTGTGCTGGGTACCATTCCTGCAAGCCAGCACGCACGGACTGGCTGAACCAACGTCAACATGCTGCTTTGCGGCCTGCTGCTTGTTTGCATATGAACAGTGCCGTGCGCAATGTGTTGTGCATGATGACGTGTCCACCTTCCCACGATGTTCAAGACGGCCCAGCCATGCCGCACATCCTCAACCCGTCGTGCACGCACAATATGCGCACATCATGCACAGCTTCTTACGTACATGCACATCGCACAGTTCTGCATGCCTCCATATAGTGTATGCTTGTCATGCCTGCCCCGCATGGCACTGATGAGTGGCCATGCCCTGGTTGCACCCCTGCAGCCGGAGCTGCTCGACGGCATGCCAGAGCCAGGCGCTCATATGGACATAGGCCACACGGGCCCTTCACAGCCTCTCTGGACCTTTCCCCCAAGCATCATCCTCCCGGGCCCGCCTGCGCCACAGCATGGCGCCCATGCAGGTGGCGGCCTCCTGGTCAGTGCTTCCCTATGGCTGGAAGCCTTGGGCAGCAGGAGCCGGAGTCAAAGTGCCATTGTGGCCCCCACAGCCTATGGCAACTGCTCTCCCTCCCCTGACCTCCACTTATTCCGCCTAGGACGCTCCAACAGCGGCGGGCCACAGGAGCGAGTGGGGGCAGCACAAGCTGCTGCAGCCGCTCGGGTGCCTGCTACAGGTGGTGTAGGTCACACACTCACACACACCCAGCTGAGTGCTGTGGCTGCTGCATGGGCTGCAGCTATGGGGGAGCCGCTTCTCCCACATGAGGCTGCTGATGCCTCCGCCCCTGTAGCATATGGCGTATGGCAGGAAGCAGGAGGGTGTGAAGAGGACGATGATTGGGATGGCATGCTGGGTGCGTGTGTGCCGGACACCAGCGCATATGAGGTGCAGTCCGACGACACCTTGGAGTATTGGGATGGGGCCAGCACCCACCTGGAGGGCCTGAGCCACACCTCCACACAGCCCCCCCTGCCAGCCGGTGCACCACAGGGTGATTGGCCTGAGAGTGGCAGCTGCTACAGTGACAGTTGCCGTGGCGCTGTCATGCCGTCCCGGCTGTGTGACCTTCAGGACGACACTGCATCCAGTGCCTCATTGGAGGAGCTGGCAACTGCGCTGGCACTAAGGGGTCCCAAGCAACCAACGATGCAGCTGGTCTGGCCATGTGAGCTGGACTTGAAGGCCGCAGGCATGGGCACACTGGTGCTGGTGGATGCTGCAAATGCCGTGGCGGAGGAATGCTACTCCCCCACGACCCGGGCTCATCTGTGCTGGGCACACGCGGGCCATGACGAGAGTGTGACAGAGGCGGAGGCTGGCCCAGGTGTCGCAGATGCTGGTGCGCAGCATGTGGGTGCGGTCCATGAACTGTGGAACAACGGCGGCCGCATGGGTGTGATGGAGTCCATCGGCATGGGGTCGCATCAGCACAGGCAAAGGGTTCCGGAAATTGAAGCAGCCATCACTGCCGCAAGAGAGGTGGCACCTGCAGCGGCTGCTCCTGCTCCAGCAACAGCAGCTGCTGATGTGCAGTCTGGCCCAGGATGTCCCGTCGACCACCTTCTGCATGCGCTCACGCCCGACACCAGCACCAGTGCAGATACCAAATGCACCGACAATCCAGGACAGGCCAACCTGCCACCAGCCCCGTCCTATGACAACCAGGCAGATGATGATTTCTTGCTTAGCCTCACATGGGGCCGCTGGTCCTGCTGATCCGGCCAGCCTTGCTGGGCCCTGCTGATCCGCCTGTGCTTCACAGAACGATATGCGAGGGTGCCTCTCACGTGGCTGCTATATTGTAGCTGTTGCTGGAGCACGCCTTACGCCCACATCGCTGCTGTTCAGCAGTTCGAAGCGGCTGAGATGGATGATACAACTCTGGCCTTGCACGGTGAAATGGCTGGTGGTCTCCATGCTGCACATCTCCATGCCATGCTTTGCTGCATTGATACCCCATGTGTACGCGTGCATTTGTAGACAGTGGCAGTACAATCCTGAGTGCGAATTGCTTGTACTGGTTACTGGGCTGGTCGTGGCGGAATAAGAGCGTGCATGCGAGGTGTGACTGCGCATGGTGGTGCTGGTGGGAATGGTCACAAGGGGCAGGCCAAAGGCAGAACTGGGCCCTTAAACCTACCCCCAAACTTGTTTGCTGCTGGGGCCGGAACACGGGTGGGGTGAAACGTGGGTGACTGCTGCTGTTCAGGCGCCCACCTTCCTCAGGGTTTCTAGGCATGGCAAACCATCATGTCATTCATGCTGGCTATCACTTATGGCACACATCGATCGCTTGCTTACTACTGCATGCTTGGGGTGTTCCCTCAGCTTCATCGTCATATCATAAGCATGCGATTGCGGAGCGAGACTTGATACACTTGTGTGCAGTGGTCAGCCCTCCGGGATGCATCCTGCAGTACGCAAGCCATTCAAGCCAGATTAAAGGCATCTGTGGGATCTGGTTTAGGGTGAAAGGAGGTTCAACCATGGGAAGAGGCCAGCATACTAGCAACCATTTAGCTCCTGATTGACTGAACCTTGCGTTATTTACATAAGGCCATGGCTGTGAGCAACAAGTTTTGACTATGCGTAGGGATTAGATGGTATGGCAGATTTGTGCAGGGCTGTGGGCGTTGCAAGGCGGGGCATAGCGCACCGTTCAAGCAGTGCAGTGTCGCGCTTCAACAAGTGGTACTGCTGTACTGCAACAACTTGTTGCATGGAAGGAGGCGCGAGAGGTGAGAGGGGTAAAGCTCGACCCTGCGGGGCCTGGTCACATGGGTTTCAAATGAGGACGGGGGTATGGTGTTGCTTGCGCCGTTCACATGGCAGGCAACCTTAGTACCGATGGGACCGGTGGGTGTGAAAGCCCATGCAACTGCATGGCATGGGGTTAGATGTCTGTTGCGTGTTGATGTGTGCAGGGCGCGTGCATGTACTGTGTGTACTGTAGATGCACCACCGTTGCAGCACAACACGTCTGTGGGCCTGATCAACTGCGTGCATGGATGCATCCTCAAGCGGGGTGCGCATGCGAAAGCGGCTGTTGGCAAGATTAGAAGGGATGCGCCGATTACGGAGCATTGCAAATGTACCAGAGCACACGTGCGTGATGTTGGCGGTGTGAGAATAAAGAACACTTCTGTTTGCTAAGGTCGTTGTTATGGAAGCTGTAGGCGCCAGTCAAGGCCCTCTAGGCATCTGAGCAACTTTTCACTCACCTGTGCATCAGTCCAAACAATGTGCTATTTGATTGGGTCCAGGGTGGTGCAGGCTGGTTTTTGTTAGACGCAGGTGCTGGTGGCGCTTAGCGACTGCACATGCCTGGCCCTAGTTGGTGTGTCACAAGAGTGGGTGTTGGCACACAAACTGCCTGCGGCACGCGGCATACCTGCAGGAAGCAAGGGAAGGGACTATGGGGTTGCATGCACAGGGGATATGCAATTGGCTGCTGAAATCGCACATGCAATGTGCTGGCCCTGATGCGGTGTTGTGTGTTGCGACATGGGCTGCCTGCTTTGCAAAGGCTTTTTCTGTGCAGGATGCGTGATTGTTGGCTGGGCATTCTTGCCAGCAGCATGCAGTGGCGCCTGCTGCGTGGGTGTGCAGGGTTTTTTCACTTCCGGGACTGACTTGGCGCACTGTACTCATGTCCTTTGGGGCCTGTGTGCTACACATCAAGATGGAGGGCGCTGCATTGGCCGCTCTCATCTTGCTCTTCTATGCAGCAGTACCCCTTGGCACAATGCGCCAATCTGGCTTGGGCGCATGGGGATTTGTGTGGTCCTCAACATGATGAGACAGTGCAAATTTGACACATACGTGATGGAGTACTCCTTCGGCTTGAGCTGAGCGTGGTGCTCGTGCAACTGATTACTGGGATTCGTAGTCTGCGGCCTGGTCTGACTGGCGGTCGAATATGTGCTCCAGCTGGTTTGTTGGAGTGTAATCTGTAGGCTTCAACACACTGCGCTGTAACGCGTCGGAGTGATGTTTTGTCACACATGCACCGCAAAACCTGCAGCCAGTCAGTCGACTCAGGACTTCATCTGCCTGCTCATCTGCTCCTGCATGACAACTTGAGGCATCAGGCCATCAGCAGAAGCAGCACCGTCATGGGCTTGCAAGTCCGCAGGACCTAATGACCAGTCTCCAGTCTGATGCGTGTGGACAGAGTTCAGCAGAGCTGCATGTGGTTATGGCTGGTCGAATTGCACTTCCATGGCGTGCAGGCATTGTGCTCAAGCCATGGGGCCTTCTGTTGTGTCGAGTGTTCTAGGACTGCCCGCTGTAGTGCCACATGGCACTACAAGAAGTACAATGGCTGTGCGTCCAGCGGGCATGCGCTGTGCTGCTGCGCATACTTTGTATGTGCGTGTCTATACAAAGCTCTGCAATGTTATCACTGGGCCGCCTTTTGACACCATCTGCGCTGGCCCAAGTTTGACGCCCTTGCGACTTAACCTTTGGACATAGTCGTACAAGTGCTTATTTACAGTGTCTACCGCAGCTGCCCCGTTGTGCCTGACTTTGTCTGAGTTTTCCACGGTACAGCCCCTGAACCCTTCCAGCAAGCCATTGGGCTCCAGTAATCATGAAGTTCTCTCACCAACTTAAGTTCAACAGCGTCGCGGACTGGAAAGACCACTACGTGCACTATGCCAACCTGAAAAAGATCATTTATGAGATTGCACGCCTGGAGCAAGCTGCGCAAGCGCCTGAAGAGGACTGGGAGCATGGCGTGCATGAGCCGCTGCTGCGCTCTGCATCCGCTCGGCTGGTGGACAACAAGGCACAGGTGCGCGGGGACGTGCGCGATGGGCTGAGCGAAACTCTTCTTGATGTCGGGTTGCGCTCTAGCGTGTGGGATCAGGCGTGTCGATGATTCTTCCATGGCTCGGCATGGACCTGTCAGCATGCATGATGTCGCTCTAGCATGCATGTTGCCCTTGAGATGTACGCTGAGGCCATACATCTGATGCCATAGCCTGTGCTGGGCTTGGATGCTTGCATATGGCGGTTGATGTGGGAATGGCTGTGCTGGTCCTTGACCTGAGGCCAACATATTAAGGATGCTTCAAGCAGTTGGGCGCAGGGTTATTCCAGTGCTGCTCAGCCGCCTGCCGCAGGCATGTACTGCATGCACTGCCCTCAGCCGTGGTGCACAGGCTGCAAGCAGGAGATATAGGGCACAATCAAAAGCCTGGACAGAGCATTCGGGAACGAAGGTTGACGTGGGCAGCAGCAGCGTGCTGAGATAGTGCTCACACAGTGGCATGCTAGGCCCTCACCGCCGACGTCGACTGCCGCTTTGCTTCTTGTTTCTTATACCGTCATGTTGTTGTTCTTATTATCTTGTTCTTCATTCTCATGGCTGCTGCTGCTTTCCCTTCCCCTGGTTGTACCACTTTCCCTAACTTGCCCACCCGGCTGTTTGCTTGCACCACCGCCAGATCGCTGCCAAGGAGGCTGAGCTGGTGCGTGAGCTGGACAAGGAGCTGGCAGGCATCATCGCATTCTTCCTGCGCAAGGAAGCGGACACACTGTCCAAGCTAGAGGTGCGCGAGCCCCCTCCATGCACGCATCATGTAGGGTTGTAGGGTTTGAGGCTTTAGGGCTTAGGGTTTATGGTTGAGCGTTGAGGGTCCCATCACATGGAAGAAGCTCACGCCGGTTCTGGTGAGCTGGATTTAGGCGTGTTGTGTCCAGGTAAGAAACACGTGCAGGCTTCAACGCACAGCACATAAAGGAGAATTGTGCATGAAATGGGTGCAGGTGGGCTGGTTTGGGATGGTCCGGCTTGGGCTAGTAGCTAGGAATTCTGTGCAGCACGTGGGCCAAGTGGAAGCTCGGCCATTCTCATTTTTGTCACACCCTGCCCTGTAATACTCCTTGCAAGCGCGACGACAGCAACCAATGAACAAGCCCTCAACGAACATCAACTCACCAACTGCTTTAACCACAACCACACAGATCCTGGACCTGGAGGTGCACAGCTATGAGAAGCACAGGCGCGCGGCCAGTGGGTCACTGGATGTGGTGCCTGAGGAGGGCCCTGTGCCAGGTGGGGCTGGGGTGCATGGCCCAAGGGCTCAGGGTTAGCTGTTTAGTATCGAGGGGATCAGGGTGAATGGTTCAGGTTCAACGGTGCAGGTTCATCTCGGTAGGTTAAACCGCTACGCCCAAACCCCAAACCGCAGCCCAAACCGCAGCTGCGCACGCATATTGTACATCATCTGTGTGCCGTTGGACGCCAGGCATATGCTCTATGGCATCATACTGTGGATCAGGCCTTCACTGTATGAGACCCAACACGGTGCAGTGCGGCTGCCGTGCATGGGTGCAGAGCTGGGGCCCAAGCCAGGCCGCCTGAGCCTGGACAACAGCCGGCTGGAGGCGGTGGAGAGCATCCTGGCAGCTACTGATGCAGCACGGAGTGGCGGCACCGGTGGCGCCGGCGCTGAGGTATGTGCAGCACATGGTGGCTTTTCGACTGCGTGTGCACATGGTGGATTGCCAGCCGTGCATGGGAACGTAGTGGATCTGATTATCAGGGTTGAAGGGTGCTTGTTGGGTGAAGCCCTAGAGTTTACGGGGTTAGGGTTGTGCTCGGTATAAGCAAAGTGTCTTCAGTATCAGTGATAGTATACATGTGTGCACAGAAAGACCATGAGCAGCATGTATAGGTTTGCTGGTGTGTGCGTTAGCCCAAGTGCATGTGGGCTGGGCTCCTCAGAAGTTTGGGGTTTCAGTGGCGCAACCATGCGTACCTGGGACAAAAACAATCACGTATGCACTGGCAACCAGTGCACAGGCAACCCTCCACACTGAGCTTACCCAGTCTGCAACTCACGCCCCATGCTGCCCCACCCCATCTCACCCATGATGCACACCTGCCCAGAGTTGGTCGTGTGGCCTTGAGCCCTAGGCAGCTGAGCAGACATTGCCCAACCAGTCGCATTGGTTGCAACACCGCACATGCAGGTCTCTGCCCCCTCCGGGCAATCAGAGGAGGAATCGGCAGCTGCTCAGGCGCGTGCTGCGCTCTCCCGGGTGCGTGCTCCGTGTTGCAGTTTTCATCTTCTCAATCTGCATGGGGCTGCACACTTTTATTATGTTCCGAAGCAAGGGGTAAGGATGAAGCGGCGGTCGCAGCGGTAGTACCGGTCATAGTAGAAGTGTACCTGTTAATCCATATTGCTTACTTATTTATCTTGGTTGATGTTTATGGGTTGGAATGCATGCTATGTCGCTTCCCACCGCAGATCACTCACATGTGTGTACTGCATGAATGTATAACAATGATGTTTCTAGTTGTAGCAAGGGCGCACACCTGTATCACCTCCCGACGCAGATCACGTCCATGGCGCCGCGCCCCGTGCGTGTGGCGTTCTGGCAGGAGGTTGCCACACGGCGAGAGCTGCGGGAGCTGCGCATGATGCGCGACAAGCTGCGCGCGCGCTTCGTGGTGCGGCTGCGTGTTGAGGGCTCAGGGTTAAGGGCCCAGAGTGTGGGGTTCAGGTTTCAGGGTTTAGGGCACAGCTGCTCCTGTGCGGGGGCTTCATGGTGCGGCTGCACCCTCAGGGCCCGGGGTGTGGAGTTTGCTTTTCCCCTTTGTGAGACAACGCGGGACAACATTGGGCTGGCAAAGCAAGCTGTGGCCGGCCCTGGGACTCAGATGCTGGTTTCAAACATGGGATCGTGCGGCGCCATGGGTCTATTCTTATCGTAAGTGTGGTCGATGGTGTGCACAGGACCTGTACACCACATTCAATGACCTCATGGAGTACCTGGAGCTCAACAAGGAGGGCTTTCGCAAGGTCATCAAGAAGCATGACAAGGTGTGGCTCCGCTTTGAGGTTTGCTGCCTGTCGCAAGGGCAAGTTACTGTGCGTGACGTGAGCATGTTGTTGCTTGCAGCAGGCTGTCTCTGGTGTGTTGTATGCTGTTGAGCCAGCCTCTGGCATTCACTGTGGTTGCTCTTGTCTATGCACCCTGTTTGCACGATAGTGGTGTTCATGCTTGATTCCTGCCTTTGGTGCCTGGGCTGCACTGTATGTTTGCTCGCAACTGCACCTTGCGCATTTCCGTACTGCTGTGTGCCGCAGTTGACATCCACAAGTCTGAAGAACACCTACTGGCCCCTGTTTGAGGCCAAGTACCCGATCAAGAAGAAGGTGAGACACACTGTTGTTGGCCTAGGGGGGTTCATCGCTGAGCACCCCGCCTGACCAGTGCCTTTTGCTCCACCTGTGATGCAAGTGTCGTACTCCTGTAGCACACGGGTAACACAAAGTACCACATCCGAACTGCAGCCGGCCACAACACACACCTTGGGTGCCACTTCGCCCCTGCGCACTGCCATCTGTACTGCCCACACTGCAAACCCTGGAACCCTGGTGGTGTACTGCGGCTCTGGAACCCTTCATCGCACTGCACGAAGGACCCTCAACTACACACCCTCAAACCCTGTGCTGTACTGCGGCTTTGAAGCCGCGCACATAGCAACGCACCTGGAAACATAAACCTTTCAACTTGGGGTGTTGTACTGTATGGTGAATTGGTTTTGTACTGTATGGTGAATCAGTTTTGTACTGTATGGTGAATCGGTGCAGGACGAGCTGGCTAAGCACCTGGAGCGGCTGGTGGACCTGTACTCAGTGCTGTACACAGGCGGTGATGCGGGCCGTGCTAAGGACGCGCTGAGCAAGACGTTGCGCGACCACATCAAGGTGCGCCACACATCTTGGCTTTGAGCGTTTTCACATGCCGGGGATCCTCTTGTTCAGCGCTTCATTTGGGTGCTGTCCTGTGGTTTCTGTAGTCGCGTGCATCTGCAGTCGTGGCTGCGAGCCAGTGGCTGCATCCGCTGCTTGTCATGCCGGGCAGTACCTTCCTGTCGCACACTGCCACAAACTACCCAAGCCTAAGACCCACCCCACCCCACCCCTCTCCTATCCCTTCAGGTGGAGCGCAACACGGTGTGGCGTGATATGGTGGCACTGGAGCGGCGCACAGTGGCGGCCACAGTGGAGGGCACAGCCATTGCAAAGGCCATCCCCTGGTGCGTGGTTGGTTGGAGTTGGAGTGTGCTTGGGTCAAGGGTGAGGGCTTGGGTTGTTGGGGCTCAGGGCTCAGGGTGCGATGACTCCTTTTGCTGGGCTTGTTGTGCCGACCAGGGTGATGCGCCATGAGAGATGTGGGAGTGGAGTGGAGTGGAGCGTAGCAAAATATGTATGATGTGTGATGCGTGCACATGGTGGTGACGTAAGGAACATGTGGATGGAAACAGCACAGTTTGTCCACAAACCCATGTGTGTGCGATTGCACACGCGGGCGTGCAGGTACAAGCAGCACTGGGACATGCTGTGCCTCTCCTTCTGCATCCTGGTGTTCGCCTTCCTGCTCAGTGCCGAGGTGTTCAAGGTGCGTGGGTTGGGTGGATGTCAAGAGTGCTTAGCTGGCATGGTGGTTGGGTGCGTGAGCTGGTTGTCAGTCGGTTGATTGGTTGGCTGGTTGACTGGAGGCTTGTGTCCATCCTTCAGTTCACCATTCCAAAGTTTGCACAGCTGTGCTGGTCCTGCTGGAATGTCATTCCACCCACCACAGTGCACCTCTCACGCACCTGCCACAACGCACCAACTCCTTGTGCAGGAGCCCGAAAAGAACAACTGCCTGGCGCTGCTGGTGTTTGCGTCGCTGCTGTGGGCCACGGAGGCCGTGCCCCTGTTTGCCACGGCCATGCTGGTGCCGGTGCTGGTGGTGGTGCTGCGGGTGCGTGGCAGCTTTTGCCCTGGCGCTTTCACTATGGCCTGTGATGGCCTGTGCGCAGCGTTCATACACCCATCCACGTGTCCAACAACTCTCACAGTATGTACTCGGCTGGCTGCTCAGAGTCCATCAGCAAGGCTACAAAATGACATGTTCATTGTCCGCGTTCCTGGTGCACCTAACCTTGAACCCTCCGTCTTCCCTTGCAGGTGCTGGTGGACCGCTCAAATCCTGACGCGCCCCAGCGCCTGCAGCCTCCCCAGGCGGCGCCTGCCATCTTCCATGCCATGTTCTCACAGGTGCGTGTGTGATGAGACACGCAGTTCTGCATGGCATTGAACAGGGATTCTGGCTTGTGATACACCCGGGCTGGCAATACCAATACAACCTAAGCGATGAGGTACCCACAGTTACGGCCCCCTCATGTGATTGACCGGCGTCTCATCCCGTGCTCCTTGGCACATTGGCACACAACTCACATTCTTAGGTCATCATGCTGCTGCTGGGCGGCTTCTCCATCGCCGCCGCGCTATCCAAGCACTTCATTGCCAAGTGGGTGTGGATGGAGCATGGTCTGTGTATGTGCCTGTTGCCTGGTGCGCACGGAGCTGTGTATACTGTATGTGATCAAGCGTCAATTTTTTTTAATTCACAGTATGGCATGTGGCATTGCAGGCCGTTCGTCTGCCACACCACATCGCACGAACATCACACCAGCACCAGACGTCACACCACGCCACAACAACACCATCGTGCTGCACAAACAACATGTTCTTTGTTATATTCACTCTCATGCTCCACCCCGTTGTCGGCCCCACTGCTCCACAGGCAGCTGGCAGTGGCGGTGCTGTCGCGTGTGGGTCGCAAGCCGCGCAACGTGCTGCTTGCGTCCATGTTTGTGGCCACATTCGCGTCCATGTGGATCTCTAATGTTGCCGCCCCTGTGCTCTGCTTCAGCCTCGTGCAGCCCATCCTACGGTGCGTGCTTGTAGCCAGCCAGGCGAGCAGGTTGCTGGTTTTCCACACAAGGGCATTGGCGCGGGCTGCAGTGATCTGGTGCAGTTGTGTTGCTGTGAATGCACCTGTGGTTCAGCCCTCAGGCCCCAGCTTCTGGAGGGTTGATTATCTGCGGTCACTTCCCCTTCCCCACCCATTCGCTTGGTGCACTGCTTTGATCTGATCGGACGTGATCTGACGTGATCTGAACGTCCGCAGCACCATGGACGTCAACACGCCCTTTGCCAAGTCCCTTGTCATGGGCATCGCACTGGCGTCCAACATTGGTGGCATGACATCGCCCATCTCTTCACCCCAGGTATTTAACCCACATCATGCATTGTGCGGGGTTTGTACCCAGCCTGGGGTGAATGTGTTGGGAGGTGGTTTGCGGATGCCTGTGTATGGAAGGGCATGCTTCGTGGTGGTGGCAGGGGTGTGTGGTGCGGCAGGGGTACGTTTCTGCGTCATCCTAACATATGCGCTGCCCAACCTCGGGCGTCCTAACCCGCGCGCACTGCAGAACATCTTTGCCATTGAGCGCATGTCCATGGATGGGCAGCCACCCTCATGGCTGTCCTGGTTCGCAGTGGCACTGCCCGTGTCCATCATCAGTGAGTGCGCACGGACAGGCGAAGTGTATGTGGGGGTGGGCGTTTGGCGGGTAATACGGTACACATGTATGGGGCGTCACACACTCACAATGACAGGATGGGATAGGCTGAGAATGGCATCTAGGATGGGGCATGGGGACAGAGGGAGCACTGCGTTGACGATGGTGCTACAGGAGGTTGAGACCACCGTTCAAGGACAACAGGGCTGCAGCGCCAGCACTTGCTGCTCACACATGCATGCAACTACACGTGCATGCCACAGGCAACTTCATCTGCTGGGGCCTTATCCTAGTCGTGTACCAGCCGTGGCGGAAGACCACAGAGGTACGGCCACTGAAGCCCAACACTGACCCCATCAGCGCTGTGCAGGTGCGTACTGGTCGATTGTTATGATGATTGTTATGGTTGTAATCTACACCAACACAACACATGCCTACATTTTGTGTAAGGGTGTTGTCGGGTCTCGGTGTCGGACATAGAAGTTGGCTCAAGGCTGTATGGTGCAGTGCATCTGATTGTGAGGCGGCAGTAGGGTATGGAGTAGCATAAGTGTACGTAGCAGAGCGCACTGGTAACGGAATTTCATGAATTCATGATTTCAAAAACGGGGACTCCAGGTGATAGGGTTCTTTGTGGGCTGTGGGCTGTTGATCGGTGCTCTCCCAACTCCCTCTCATCTGTGCTGCAGCCCTCTTTGCTCTTTGTGCTCCCTTTCTCCACGCAGTGCACTGTGTGATTATTACTATGCACTCCCATTCCCGCCCACTCTCACTGTTCTCATATTCCAGGTGTATGTGATCGTGATCTCAATCATCACGGTTGGGCTGTGGTGCGCCAACTCCATTATGCGAGAGTGAGTGCAGACGTGTGGTCGCTGTCTGAAAGTACAGTGTGACCACTCACACTTGCCTGCACTCATGCAAGCCCTTGCCCCATGATCTGCTTGCACGTGGAACAAGCATGGGCTGCGAGCATGCACATAAGCGGGCGTGTACCAGAGATGCGCTGAAGAAGTAGCAGTACATGGTACTACAGAGCAGTACAGAGGCATTGCAGAGATTTGCAGCCCCACACACATGTGTGGCAAACGACCAGCGCATCGCCCATCACGTTGTTTGAGTCGGATTGAGATCAAGGGCTCTCTCACCCACGCCCACGGCAGCCTGCATACCTCGCAGCTGTTCCACTCACACGTTGGCCCTGTGCTGATGCTGCAGCCGTCTGGCAGCACTCAACCAGCTGTATGCGGCCATGTGCCGCCACACGCAGCGTCATGCAGGCCTCACGCCACGCGTGCAGGCCTTACACCCTCACACAGCCGAGGGTTTAGGGTTCAACCCTAGTCTCTAAACCCTAAGTTCGGCACCCCTCCCACCCACCCCCCACCGCCCACATGCCTCACACTTTGTCTGAACCTTTGCATCACAGCTACACGGGAGAGATGGGAGTGGTTGCGGTGCTGCCCATGATCGCGTTCTTCGGCTTTGGCGTGCTCAACAAGGTGTGGCGTGCGTGATGTAGCCGCGTCCGTGCGTGCGCAAGAAATGTACCATGCATGGTGCCAAGTGCCAACGCGCCCCACCTGCCATCAGTTCCATCATTTGCCGTGGCCCTAAGTTCCATCATTAGCCGTGGGCCTTACCCACAGGACGACTTCAACGGGTTCCTGTGGAACGTGGTCATGCTTGCCATGGGAGGCTCTGCGTTGGGTGGGTGTGGGCGGCACTGGACCACTGGTTGTCTGCAGCCTGCGCTTGCATGCGACTGCTGCATGTACTGCACTGCGCCGCTTGTTCTTTTGTCAAGGCCCCTGTAAGCAGCCGAACCATAGTTTGCGAAGCACTGGCCTGAACAAAATGTTGCCTTTTCATTTGATTGCACGTGCACGACCCAGGCGTTTTTATGTGCTTTCCTTCATTTGTGGTACTAGCGTGCCACCTATACCGGTTATTACTAACTGCGCTCTTGCCATCTATTCTTACCGCAGGTGAGGCAGTGAAGTCCAGTGGGCTGCTGCAGAGCATGGCAGAGGGGATCAAAGGGGTGGTGGGGGGGCTGGACTTGTGGAGTGTGACCATCATCTTCTGTGCCGTGGTGCTGGTGTGCACTACCTTTATCTCACACACGGTGCGTACGACATTCACAGCATTACCTTTATCTCACACGCGGTGGGGATGATGGTATGGTCATTGTTATGTGGGTTTTTCTGTTTTCAGCACCACCTTTATCTCGCACACGGATGTGCCAACCCCATCTTTAGCTCGCGCATGGCGCAAACAAAATGGTGGTGTGAAGTGGACGGGGGAGGCAGGCGCAGGGGTTTGGAGGTGGAAGAGGGTTGGAAAGCAGCTAGTGTGCAGGATGCAAGGGTGTACGATTTCTTGGAACGTCTGAC
>QAXD01000102.1:2055-40827 GCA_004335575.1 Haematococcus sp. NG2 | reverse complement strand
CAATTCTGTTGTGTCGCCGCTGCCTTTGTAGATGGCTGAGATGTAGATGGCTGAGATGTAGATGGCTGAGATGTAGATGGCAACTTTTTTGTGTGGGTGCTCTCGAGCTTTAAACATGTGGATGTTACAAATTTGCCGGAAATGTTGCAAGCCGCAGAATGCTTCAGTAGCTTAGTGGTAGAGCGTTCGCTTCGTACATCGCGAGGTTAAGATGGCGAGGTCGATGCAGCGAAAGGTCGCGCGTTCAATCCGCGCCTGGAGCATGCGAGGTTCGTGTCGGTTTTTCTTGCACTCCTTTACATTTTTGACATGTGAGCAATCGAACGAAACATTGATTCAGATGGTGATTACGTTCCCAGCCGTTCTGCCAGTCCACGTAGGCAGTTTGTGCTGCCTGTACTGCCAAGATGTAGTTGGCAGTACACGAGAAGCGGCTTCCCAATCGGCATGACATTTGGTTCAAATGGCGCAGAGTTACAGCCCGATATGCACAACAACTCACGTCATGCGTGCAGATGCACATACCCAAGCAAGGGAATACAGACGTATGGCCATATGTGCAGGGATTGTACAGGCGGTAGCCCTGGCTTTCACCCGACCAAGTATAGGCAACAGTTGCATCTCCAGACCCCTCTGTAGCACTCTACACCAAACAGCATGGGCCGCGCCACCCTCCCAGTGAGGGCACCTAGCGTAGCGTCTCTGGCCAGCTCGCTCGTAAGCAAGGGTGAGAGGCTTTACTGCACTTAACAAATGCTCCACAACTGGCAACCCCGAAGCCAGCTGGTCACACCACCCATGTGCAGAACTGTTGACTCACTCTGTTTGTGGGCCTCCTTTTTGTGGTTTGGGCTCTTGTCCTTTGCAGGTCCGTTCAGCTTTCGACTGTCCAGTTCTTTGTTGCTTATCTGTGCAGGAGGTACCCACCCCTCCCTTTCCCTCCAGTGTAACGACCTTCATTCATTCACTCTCACAATTAACCTCGCTCCCTGTTGTCTAGCCCGGTTAGTTGAAACTGGCTGCATGCATGGGTTGGAGATGGGTGTCAGGAGGACAGGCGGAGGCAGCCCTGAGGAAGGGCAAGGGCACCTGCCGTCTGGCTTCTCTTTCTGCCTGCCACCTGTTGAGCAAGGGCCCGCAGTGTCTCCTGCCTGGAGAGATCTGGCCTCCCCTTAACTCATGCCTATCAGTAGGCGTAGTGTTGTTTGTTTGTTTGTTTGTTTGTTTGTCGTCTGTCTGGAGGACACCAGCAAACCTGAATTACTAATATGCATGAACGCCGTGTTATTTTTATGAACGTGCCTGCGCAATGGAGCGTGCAATGCTGATCAGCCCGTGGCCGGCTAAAGGCTCGTTGGGCTGGACGGTTGTTCTGTCCGTTCTTATCCGTTTTTTCTCACTCTATTGCACACATATGAGAAAGAACCTGGTACAGGCTCATGTGGAAGGGGTACCAGGCGCAGGTGGCCATGGTGTAGTGCTGGAAGGCGCATGCCCTTGCGGCTTGGCTGTCCTGACCAACCTCGTACGTCCGCAGGCCCTTGACGGTTCAGAAGGGGCGGCCGCACAGTGCCGTCACGTGTTCTGGCACCATGCACCTGTGCATGCTGTGCGCTCCTCCTCTCTCACCACCTGCCGCAAGGTGCACAACTGCTGCCCTGCCACGATGAAAGGCACATAGCAAAGAAGGCAGTACAACGACTACAGTGCCAAGGGGAGCCAAGGGAGATGGTGTCACCCAATGTGGAGGGGCAGCAGCCAATGGCTTGACTGTCCAACAAACCATCTGCAACAGCTCCACAAGAGCCAGGTACTGGTGCCACATGGATTCCACTGTGAATTGAATGTGAGGCTCGCTGCAGTACAGCACACAACGCGCATCGGCAGGGCAGGGACAACTTCAAGAACACCCGGAGAAAAGTGAGCTGATTGAGGCACTTCAACAAAGTGTTCCGGACCACCTGTTTCTGATTATCAGAGGATGTGCAGGTTCAAGACTTCACTGCAGCTCAAGACTTCACGGCAGTGTAACGGTGCCTGGGGCAGCCACACGCTTACAAGCAACCTGACAATGCAGCTATCCAAAAGTGAAACCTTAAAAGAAACATTCAACTCTGCTGGTTGGAAGTCAGCCGAGTCGAGCGCTTGCCAGTCCTCACACAAATGCTGCGTTGTATGCTGCACATATGCTGCACTGTTCAATTACCAATGAAATGTCCTGTGTGCCACTGAGTTGAGTGGCTAGCTTGGCAGCTCTCCCCGCTTCTTTGCTGCGGCAATGGCAGCGCGCACCTGCACCATCACGCATGCAAGAGCAAGAAACGCAGTACACGAGTCAACCTTTCATAGTGTACTTGCAAGTCCTCAAAAGCGCCCTGAAGCCCCAAAACATCATGCATTGCTTCGCTGTACTACACGATGCGATGCTGCGCTGGCTGTCAGAGTGGCCGACACCCTGCCCGTTGCTGTGAACACACCTGGTCCATGTCTTTCAGCAGCAGTCCTGGCTTTGTTGCACACACGCTGCGTGCTTTATCCACGCCGACGCCCAGCACATCTGCTAACATCTGCATGTGCAAATGCATGTGCGCCGACTAGCTTAGCATAGTTGGTGTAGCACCTGGGGATCTGACTCCCTTCCCAGTGTTTGCCCTGGTTGTGCCCTGTCATATGCAAGCATCAACACTCAAATTGCTGTCAACATGCCAGCAACTTTGTGCTGGCAGGAGCCCTGCATTGTACCATGTATGCGCGTCTTCCGTCCGCCAACCCTGCGTTCACCGCAACCCCACCTTGAGCCGCGCCTCCAGCTGCCCCTGGTTGAGTGTGAGCAGGCCTGGCTGCTCAGCTGCAATGACTGCTGCTGCCTCGCGGGCCACTGCTAGGCCTGATGCCAAACCGCGCAGATTGGTGGCCAGGCTCTCAGTGCTCTGTGCAGGCAAGGGTGTGGGGCAGCCAACGGTTTGGGGGTTCCTAGGTTCCAGGATGGCAAAGGTTGGATGTCATAGTGTTCAGTGTGTGTGCCTCACCTGTGTCAGCAGCCGCGGTGTGCTCACCACCAGCCCACCGGCCGCATGCTCAGGGAGCGTGAGAAGCGTGGCCAGCGCTGCAACGCGTGTGGAGATGGTGGTGGGCGGCAGAAGCAGCGCGGTCGGTGCCGCCACTGCCAGATCAGCTGCAGGCCCAAGGTCATCCGCAGATCCGAGTGCTGTTGCAACAGCACGCAGCCTGCGCATGTGTCCCACAGACTGGGAGTCACATATGCCGTCCCTTGCATCACCCAGTGTGGTTGCTTGTGCTGCTTGGCGGGCCAATGCTGAAGGCGGACAGTACAGCCGTCGCTGGCATTCTGAGAGACACCTGATCCGAAAAGAATGTGGGGCCAGAGCTGCCTACCCACACACTTATCCACATGAACATGCAAACATGTAGTGCTACTGAGCACCACGTTAGTTGACATGCTGCACTACCACCTATACGCGCACCTGTCCACAAGTGCTGTCGCGCGTAGTGTCAGAAGCCCCGGTTCACGGACGACCATACTCGCTGCCTGTTGAACAGCACCCGTCACAGTGAGATGGGTGATGTAAGCTCTTGAGCATGTATGCACCTGCACATGCTGATGAGATTAGGTGTGGCAGGGTACACGCAGGCTGCCTACATGGCATCGTACCGCTCTGCCGCCTATGCACCTGACACACCACACAATCACTGTCTTGCATAGTTTTGGCATGATGTTGCTCACCAGCGCGAGTGCCGGCCCAGCCAAGGGGGTGCCCCGCTCTTGTGCGCGCCGCAGCCCCAAGTTGTCTGCGCACACAACAAACACACAAGGACATACACTGGAATGCTTCAACACAACATTTCCATTTTGGTGTGGCTTGCAGCGCTTCTGTCTGCACTTGCTGAGCTGGCTGAAGCTCTTGCTGTTGGCATGTCACCTGCGCTGCCTGACTTGTTTGTGCTACCCGGCTGCTGAGCAGTCGCACGCAGCACAGTGGCAGCACAAGCCGCACGCACACCCACCTGCCAGCGCCTCCAGCCGCGCCTCCAGCACCTCTGGCTGGTGGCACACAAGGCCCGGCTGCTCGCGCACCAGTGCCGCAGCACGGTCCGAGGGGGCCTGCAGGCAGGTGACAGACTGGGAAGCATCACACCAGCCTGGAAGCAACTTCACCCCATGATGTTCAAACCACACCAGTCATTGACGCAGCCAGGGCCATATGGCTGGTATACCATAGAACGCAGCGGTTACTCATGCAAAACCAGCTCCACAGCTCAGAAGAACAAGTGGGGTTGTGCAGACATCTGGTGATCCTCACCTTGAGCAGGCTACCCAGGCGCTTGACACGTGTTCCCACATCTCCCTTCGGCACCAGCAGCACACGTGGTTGGCGCACCGCCAATGCAGCCGCATCATTGGTGCTGACCTACGTTGCATGCAACACATGCGCGATATAAACCAGAACAACGGGACCCAACAAGAGGATGTATGGTATTGGGTGCAGCGTGCACAAGGTGCAGCAAACGTTTTGCACACCTACCCACAACCCAGTCACACCTTGCAATAGGCAGCCTCAAGCATGCCCTAACCTGCACAGCTACAGCATCACACGTCCAGCCCACTGCCCCAACCACCCGCCCCTGCACCTCACCTTCACTGCCGCCCCAAACGCAGACAACGAGTCACGCAGTCGGCCCAGCGGGTGGGTCAGCACGTGTGGCTCCTTGTCTGCCAGCAGCCTTGCAGCAGCCTCTGAGATGCCCAGCAGCCCAGCCAGCTCACGTGGCTACATGAACAAGGGTGGTGCAGGGGACAAGGAACATGTTACATGCAAGAGCACACAGCAGTGGTGAATTTGTAAGATGTGCAAGACAGGAGTACCAGATGCGCCAGTCTCTGCAGTGGGCCTCACCTTGCACCGCTGCTTCAGCTTGCGCTCGCCCCTGCTATCCTTGCCACCCCCACTGCTGCCCTTGTTGCTGCTCCCCCCTTCCTCCTGATCGCCACTGCTGCGCGTGCCCACTGCACCTCCTTGGTCCGAGCTGTTGCTGTACGCCATGGCTGCTCCAGCTGCGCGAGTCGCATCTGGGTCTGGATGTATGCCCTGGCGCCGCAAGGCCTCCACCCGCTGTTGCTGCTCAGGCGTGGACGCGTGGGCTTGCTCAGCATGAAGCAGCATGGTGCTCAACCCTGCCATCAGTACGGCTGCTGCTTCTGTTGTGCGCATGCTCGGTTCACCAAACACCTCAGGCTCATAGCCCACAAAAGATGCCGTGCATGTGGCTGATGCATCTCTGCCTGTGTGTTCTGTCACTGTGTCGTGGATGTCGCAGGGTCGAGCCATGCAGCTCCATGTATGCTTTGCCCATGCTGCATCGCACGGCGCACGGCTTCCTTTTTCAATGCAAACTACGGAGAAGTTTGAAGCACGTGCAGATGTGCCTAAGTTGTTCTGTGCTGGTACAGGGCTTTGACGGCACTGCCAGTTACTACTGAATGGACGCAATAACATTTTTGGTTTCCTGTTCAATAAATAATAGCAAAGAGAGCAAAGAAATGAAAAGCCGTCAGTGAGTGAAATCCGTTAGGGTTGTCGGTGCATGCAAATGTCTGATGAGGATGATGTCGGCCAGGATGTCCATTAGATCAGCACACTCAATGAAGCTATTTACGTGAAGGACGCGGGGGTCAGATCCTTTATGGCCATGGCTTCCAAGCCTGTGACCCCGATCCGCAGGTCCAGGTCAGGGAGGGGCCCAACAGGTCTGTTCACCCAAAGCCTCAGGTTCTGTTGGACAGCCCTGACCTTCCCAGCCATTGACAGAAGATGAGTTCGATGTTGCAGATGGGGTTCCTCCGACCGCTTCTATGGAGCTGTTGCCCCCAGAGGTTTCCAGGTATGATATGCGTTGACGATCCAGTCAATGAAAGAGAAAGGACATGCGCCAATTCCTTCCAATCCTACGTTGATTCGCCGTGCAGCTCCCCCGTGGTGTCAGGAGCTTTCGAGCCGGGAGGTATGTGTGCGCATGGGCCGTGCTTGCATGCCGCATGGGGATCCAACTTGCACGGGTGACATGCATCGCAGAACTGCGGGCATCCAGGACATCTGTGGGGGCAACACCCCCATTGCTGAAGAGGTGCGTGGGATGCATACCTGGCATGTCCTTCATGGTAGCACCGTGTTTAGTACAGGGGACCACCGTGCTGAGTGCACCTGGGTTTCTCACTTTGTGTGTACATTGTGTGTATGAACCGCCATAAGCAGGAGCCTGCAACGGCAGGGGTCTCAGGATAAGGTGCAGGGGCGTCCACGGTCAGGCCAAGTGGTCGTGCTGAGCAGCACACGGCCTGCCGAGCCTGGGGCGCTGCCACCGCCACAGATCTATCAGGTGCCTCAGGGCTCGGTACCCATCTCATCCCGGCCTCACTCCTCTACCACACCGTCCGCGCCAGCCTCAGCTCATGCAGCCTCAGCCTCAGCAGCACCAGCCGCACAGCACGTGGCGCCCTCCCTCGCTGCTGCAGCTGCAGCTGTACAGGCCGCGCGCAGCCCAGTGGCCCCAGGTGCATCCACTGATGTGCCGCTGCTGGCGTCAGCTGCTTCCAGCGTGATGCATGCCGTCCAGCTGGGGGTTGGGGGCCCAGATGGCAGTGGGCTGGGCGACTTGCCCCCACCTTTGCCCACAGCCACGCCTGTGCAAGGCAGCCGCAGCTGGACACCCGAGATCCTGGGTTCGCAACAGGGCCCTGTCAGCTACACCTTCCACGCGGGGGGTGCGCCCATGCCAGGGGACCCGGGCTTCCGGCCAGAGCACGAAGAGTTCTACAGGTACCTGGAGTCCAGGAATGCCACAGAAGATGGTAGCACGCTGGACGATGAGGCACATGGATTCAGAGTCCCAGATTATGATGGAATTCATGGGTCACGCCCGGGCACAGGGGCCAGCGTGTTGCCAGCCACGCCCAACGGCCATACAGGCAGCGTGCTCCACAGTTCCCATGCAGTGGGGGCAAGCGGTACAGGGCAACGGCTTGGTGCAGGTGGTTGGAGTGGCACCAGCGTGCAGGGCCATGGCAGTTCTGAAGATAGCAGCCAGCACGGGGCAGCTGCGCAACCTCAGGACGCACAGGAAACAGAACCGCCCGGGACGCCCCTGTCAGTGGCTAGTGGGGCGGTGGAGCGCTCAGGCGTGTTCTTTACTGCGCTTCGGCGGTCATTTGGTGGTGGCCCAGGCATGGGTGATGAGGAGGATGAGCGGGGCAGCCTGCTGAGCGCGAGGTATGCGTTGGAGCAGATGTGCAACAGTGTATCAGCTGCTTGATGCAGCTGGCCTGCGTGCACAGACTGCGCACCCTACTGGGCTGCCATCTGCTGGGCCACATGCCTGTGCTTGCTGTCTCCTGTTGGTAGTTCGTGCAGCCATTGAGCATGTTTGTGTATCGTGTCTTATCACAACCACGCCGCGTCTTGAGGCTGTTCCCAGGAGTGCGGCGCTGACAGATGCAGTGTCACTGTTCAGCCGCGCCAACCCTATGCAGGAGCCTTCAGACGATGACGAGGACGAGGGTGAGTGTATGGCTTGTGATGAAGTGCAGCTTAAACCCAACAGTCCTGCTCTCTGGAGTGGTCCTTGTTTCCTCTGCAGCTGCCCATGGCACGTATCCTTGCTCCCCAATGCTGCTGCACAGGGCCTGGCCCTGGGGAGGAGGTGGAGGACAAAGAGGCGGCTGAGTACCTGAACATGTACGAGGATGGCGAAGAGCGGTCGATGTGGAGTAACCCCATCCTGGTGCGTGTGTACAGTTTGTTGTGGGGCTCCTGTTGCATTGGGCGGGAGACATGCACACCTGTGATGATGCAGCACTGGTTCACGGCCTTACACAAGCTACGAGCAAGGGGAGCTGCATCTCGGGACATTCTTAGTTTGCTGCAGCTCAACCCCCCAACCCCTGTGCCTTGTTTCACCTGTGCATCATGTCAACTGTTTGCCCCACACTACAGACACCCCCTGAGACAGCACCCCCCAGCACCGAGGTGTCGCGGGCGTCACTGCTGGCGCTGTTCCACGACCTGTATGCAGAGCAGGTGGGGTAGGATGGGCCACCCTGGGAGCCACAGTTGCACATGGTTTCTGCTTTGCCTGGGGTGCATGGGTACACGCGGCTCTGTCCCTACATGGGAACCTGAGCCGTGAGGTGCTTGACTGCAGCAGCCTGTGTTTTTGTGCAGAGGATAGCCTGAGGCACCTGACACCTCCTACGTACCCGCATGGCAACACCATGGTTTGTCAAGCTGCTCTTTGTCAATGTCCCATGTGATGTTTGGTGGTGTGTTGTGTGTGGTAGGGTCAGGAGGCGCCGCCAGCAGACACAGCACGGAGTGAGCCGGCCACGCCTGCATCTGCACCATCTGCTGGTGAGTCACGGGCGCAGGTGGTGAGGCCCGTTTGGCTGCTCAGCTGCCTGTTGGCTGCATGCTATCTGTGGTGTGAGGGAGTACAGAGCATGTGAGGTACCTGGACAAGCGCATTCTGCCATCACCATCACTGCTGCCACCACCGTCATCAGCGTCAGTGGTGGCAGCAGACAAGCCGCGCGAGCAAAACACAATGCTGCTGCCATCACCTCATGCTCGTGCTTACAGAACCATCCACGCTTCAGGAGCCGAGCACAGTGCACAGCGCTACAGAGCATGAGGCAGATGGGGATGAGGATGCGGGTGATGGCCGTGCAGACGATGCGACTGCTGCAGCAGCAGCAGCAGAGGCGCGGGCCAGCATGACACGTTTAGAGGAGGTGATGGCAGCGCAGGCGGCGCGGCGTAGCGAGCTGGGCGACTACATCACGGGCCTCAAGGTGTGCTCCTTCCCCGGTGTCGTGTGTGCTGCATTGGTGTAGTTCTGCTACCACCTTGAACTTACACAGTTTTGACTGAACGGATTCATGGACCTGCAAGCAATGCTGCGGCTGTGTAACACCGCCACATGCTGTGCTGCTCTGCATTGCGCTGTGCACATCTGAGGCATGGTCTTCATGACTGCGTGCATGCCAGGACAAGCTGGGCGAGGATGGTGAGAAGCTGGTGTCGCTGCCACGCAACTACCTGGCCATGGTTGAGCAGCTGCTGGTGGCACGGCGCAACGAGTACAAGGCACTGGAGGGGTGGCTGGGGCCACGACGCTTTGCAGGTGCGGCTCTGGTGCTGGTGGACCCAGCGTGAAGTGGTTCATTGGTGCTTGTGGCGGTGTGTGCATGAGGATCAGCTTTGGGGTGGGTCATGTATGTGTGTGTGGGGATGTCCTGCTCGTGGATGTCCTGGTGGCCGAGCGTGCATGGCATAGCCACAGGTAGGTAAGGAAATCGCTTGAGCTTCTGGCTGACTGCTCTGTCCGGCACCTGCACAGACCTACCTATCAACAACCTGTCGGAAGGTGACCCTGATGCCGACCCAAAGGTACAGACAGTATTTGCTGCATGCAGGTGCCATTCATGTGGTTAATGCATCATAGCATCTCTCTGCTGGTGTTGATCTGTGCTCCCTGTATTTGTGCCCTTGCCTGCTGCATGTCTCCAAGGTGCATGCCATGCTCATGACTGGCAGCATGCTGTAGCTCTCATTTGTGTCCAGCATCATTCATATGTCGCTTGCATTTGTTGGTGGTAGGAGCCAGCGCTGAGTGCATTTGGTGGTTGTGGATGGGCACAGGTGGTGGAGGGCATCGCGCGCATACGTGCGCTGGACGCCAAGTTGGCTGAGAAGGAGGCGGAGGCGCTGATCCTGGCACGAGAGGCCGACCCTGAAAAATTCGCGGCCCAGGTGATGCATGCCGCTGCCGTCATAGGCTGCTGCGTGCTGGCGTGGCTGCTTGTTGATGCCAGCAATGTGGATGTCTTGAAAGGCGACGAGGCTGCAGCATGCAACCAGGCAGATGTGTGCTCTGGTGGCTGCTGGCTTGCGGTTCACGGGGGGTGTCAGCTTGTTCATTCTACGCCTCTGCGTGCTGCTTTGTGCTGAACCTGCCACATGTGTGCTCCCACGCTGTGAGCAGGAGCGTGCGCGGCTGGAGCGGCGCAACAAGCAGCTGGAGGAAGCGCTCAAGTCAGTCTGCCGCGTGATGTGCTGCACATGCCATGTCACTCTGAGGATGTCAGCCTGCTGCTGCTTGTCCTGCCGTCCGTGCCGCAGCCCACTCCGCTGTCTCCAGTTGGTAGCCTCCTGCAGTGAAGAGCTGGTTGACTGCAGCGCACCCCAACACAACCACCTCATGCCTTCCACTGTTGCGCTGCAGGCGGGAGCGCATGAAGCGGCTACGTGCCGCCAAGCTGGCACGTGTTGTATCATCACTGGATGGCGGCCTGCCAGGCTCACGGCCCGTATCCGGGCTGGCTGCACAGCCCTCGGGGTACGCGGGCTCCGTCACGAGCGTGATGACGGCGCCCGCGGGCGCTGCACGGTGCGTTGCTGTTCTCTGTGTGCCTCCCACATCCTTGCAACCCAGCTGCGTCACCATGCCCCAGTCAACACCTGCTGCATAGCAACCTGCAGCGGATGCGCAGCCCCGCGGACATGACACTATCTATCCGCTGCTCGTGTTGTGCCCTTCTTGCAGCTTCTTCCAGCTACGGCCTGAGGAGGAGGCGCTGGTGGAGGCAGTGCTGAATCGCAAGGATGAGGAGGAGCTGGGGCACAACCCATTTGACCTGAGCGGCGCTGCCGCACTGCCACCTGACGACCCCTCACGCCCAGGCACAGCCATGAGCACACCTGCGTCGCTGCAGGGCGAGCCATCTGCGGCGGCTCTAGGGCCGCTGCAGCAGCCCAGCAGCATCAGCCTAGGGGCAGCAGATGTGCCAGGCTCACCCCTGCCAGTTGATGGCGCGGGGATAGGCACTGGTGATGCAGGTGGTGCAGCGGTTGGTGATGGTGCAGTGAGTGCTGGGGCATGGCCCGCACCTGGGGCCAGTGTGGACCTGGCCCAGGGGCTCGCGGTGCACACGTTTGCACTGCTGCGGCAGCGGCAGGCTGCAGTGGCTGGGCTGCCACTGGGGGTGATCAATGCGCGGCTGGACGAGTTTGCTCTGGAGCACGTGTGGGATGCGGACGGCTCACTGGCCGACTTCTCATCTGCGGCCACATCGCTACCGGGGCGGCAGCAGCCGCAGCCGGCCGCTGCTACAGCTGCTGGGCCGTCTTCCAGGGCAGGGGCCGCCGCTGGTGCAGCTGCAGCACGTGGGACGTCCATGCCTGGCGGGCTGGGTGGAGGTCTGCCACCTCCACCGCCCTCTGTTGCAGCACCCCAGCAGCGGCCGGGGTCACCAGATGACAAGAGCTCAGCTAGGGGTGCTGGGGCCAAACGCGATTACTTGCGTGAGGAGCGAGAGGCCAAGGAGCTGGCACAGAAAGAGGCAGAGCTGGACGCCAGGTTGCGTGCGTTCAAGACAGCAGACCCTATGCCTGCGCGGCTCAGCTCGGACCAGCTGGTGGCGCTGGTGGCTGAATGCCGGCGGCTACAGGAGCTGGCGGAGCAGCGCAAGCGCGCGGCAGCAGCTGATGCCGCCCATGCAGCAGAGCGGGGTCGTGGCGGGCTGCTTGCGGCGCAGCCGAGCTCACAGGGGTCTGTTGCAGGTGCTGCAGATCTGCGGGCGGAGAGCAGTGTGGGGGCGGCCTCACCGCTGGCGGGAGGGGCGGCCATGGCAGCAAGGCGGCTGTCAGCATCAGGGACAGCTGTGCGCCCCAGCGCAGGCGCAGCAGGGACACCCACAAAGGTGCAGTCCGCACGTGCATCTGGTGCAGGAGGAGCAGCAGCCAAGTCAGCAGCAGGGACAGGGGCTGGGTCAAGGGTGTCCCCGCCCTCCTCGCCGCTAGGCTTCCAGCCAGGTGGGGCACAGCCCCCAACTGCAGCTGCTGTTGCACCAGTCACAGGCACGTCAGCGCCAACTGTCCGCAGCAGCAGCCGGCCAGGATCTGGTGGTGTGCCACGCACAGCAGGCAGCACATCACAACAGGTAGCTGTGGCTGGACCTGCAGGGGCCCTTCAGGGGATGCAAGTGTCCGGCGAGGGGCTTGGGCAGCTACCACCCCGGCCGTCCAGCGGCCAGCACAGGCCCTCGTCAGCTGTGTCAGACGTGTCTCTCAGTGGGGGAGGGGGAGGAGGAGGGGGGCGCACCAGTGCTGCACGCAGCCTGAGCAGTGGCAGTCGCGCTGCTTCATCCGCAGCAGCGGGCGGGGACGTGGTGGGCAAGAGCGGCACAGGACGGCAAGCCTTGTCGGCAGGCAGCAGCAGCGGGAGCAGGGCCACGTCGTGATGGCTTCAAGGGGTCGCATATGGTAGTGCTAGGTAGTGCTCGGTACTGCAGCTGCTTCAACTGCTACTTTGCATTTTTAGGAAATGCATCTGAACCTCAGGCAGTGGCATTGAAGTGCTGGGCATGGCACTGTAGTCAGGTCATTTAGTGGGAGTTGTTACATGCCAGTGGGCTACATTGCAGGCCCGGCCATCAGTATTAGTAAAATGAGCAACATATGTAAGCACTGGTTTGGTTGCAACACATCTGGAATGCCCAGACACAACTATGTCAGTCAGATCGGCTGTGGGTCCTCCTGCGGTTGGCAGCTTTGTGGCACCCACTGCATGTAAGGTGAGCACAACTCAGGTCCTGTGCATTATTAAGGACAGCTGAGGCACTCCACGGCTGTGTGATACATGCTCAACCCCTTCACCTTCACTCCCACTATCCTGGTTCCAACGGGATCACCATTGCTATCATGTATCAACTACAAACATGGCCAGCCTGATGATTGCCTGCCACCATGTGGACCATGATCACCGTGTGGCTGCGACATAGATCCACAGCGCGCAGCAAAACGCCGCCCCCCCACGTTCCACATGTGCAGCCATACTGTACTTGACGCGCTCGTCTGCGATGCGGTGCACGCCCGTGTTGAGCACCGCCTCCGTCACCGCCTCCGTGTACTTGTCGGAGAAGGGGAGGCACAGGATGTGGCCGTTCACCCACTCGGCGCGCGCCTCCTTGGCCACGCGCTCGTTGTGCAGCGCCTGCGCATGACACGCGTGCAGCGTGTGACATCCCCCAGTTCAAACCCGTTCTGGCAGCATGCCCGTGTGTGTGGAGGCCTCAGCATACCCCGTGGTGTGTTTTGACCTGCGCCTCACACAGCCCTGCCCTCACACCTGCAGCTCTGTGATGGCACGGTGCCGCTCATTGAGCCCGTTCCCAGCAGGAGGCACCACCGTGTCGTCTGTGCCCAGCTGTGCGAGTGCAAGTGATGCTGCCAGGCTGGCCGCCGCCACGCCCTCCATGCGCGCAGGCATCTCACGCAGTAATGCCTTCAACACTCGTGACACTTTGTTGTCAGGCTTGGTCACGAAGGCGCCCAGGGATCGCGCCTCTGTGGGGACACGCAGAAGCCAAGTGCGCAAGAGCATGGTGAAAGGTACTGCAGGTTGATGAAAGGTACTGCAGGTTGATGTCAACCACTCCATGCCACCTTCACATTGAGCAGCCGATCAGCCCTTACATTCCTATGCCCGTGACTCACTCTGCAGTGCGTCGCGCACCGCCTCCTCCACCCGCGTCTCCAGCTGCTCATAGAACAGGTCCTCCCGCTCCTCGTACGCTGGCGGTGTCTGCACTGTCGCGACCTCACGCGGCGGCAGCTGCGCATGCATGGGCCAAACCGCTCATCAAGTCATGTTGGACGACGTGCTGCCACGAGTCACGTGCTGCGCAACGCAACAGCAGGCGCTGGCATACTGGTGTTGTCCATGCACCACCACCTCTGACCGCCCCGCTACACGTGACGCGCTCACCAGTGTACCGAAGAAAGGCTGCCACAGGCGTGGGTCATTAAGCTGCCAGATGATTTCCCAGGGATGTGAGGACACCTGGATGTTGGCCCAGATGTTGGTGTGGTCATACACCATGCCCACCTGCAGCATCAGACAGAGCGGCACACGTTACTGGTGCCTCACATGCATCAGCGTCACCTGCTCAAATCAAAACGCTCAGATGTATGGGAAAGATACAGAAAGATAACAATGTGCTGCATGATATGCTTGGTAGCTTGACGGCCGAGGCTTGTATGCCCTTTCGCACCGCAGTGCACAGAGGGCAGTGTTGCGTCAGTTTTAACATGTGCTGCTGCAGCTGCTGCCCACGTGACCTCCGACCCTACCCCTCCACACACACACCTCACGCATCTCTGCTGCCGAGTCCTTCACGCTGGCCACTGTGCCGTTCAGTGGGTTCCACAGCCGCAGCTGTAGCTCGTTCCAGTTGAAGTCTGCGCCCATGCCCTGGCAGCAGCAGGTAAAGACACATCAGTAGTAGACAGGACAGGCATGGCAGCCATACAGAGTAGCATTAGCCACAGTTTGTGCAGATCGTCAGAGAGCAGCAGCACAGCCTGCACAAGCCAGAGAGCTGGCTGGACGAACGGCATGTTCCAGTGGCTCTTACGGGCTGCGCATTGGGATCAGTCATCGGCTTGCCCGTGGTCAGCACAAACACCGACTTGGCGCCGTATGTGGACGCGCCCATCACCACAAACGCCTGCCAGGTCACACACACAGCAGGTGCAACATGAGCCACTGCACATGGATAACAACTCACAACGGTCCCCAGTACGTGCAGCACAGCTGATTATTGTACGGCAATATACATGCATGTACATCAACAAATACCTGTAGATGTAGATTGAGTGAATCGCACAAAGCTGATTTTGATGCTCAACACAAGGTACATGAACACGTGGTGCACCTCACCTGCTGGCCGATCTCCATGAAGTAGCCCGCCAACAAGTGCGCATGCTCCTCGCCATCACCGGCTGCTATGTGCAGTGTCTCAGACGCAGCCATCCACACATCCACACGCCGCTTCTGCAGCGCGCTGTCTTCCAGGTACGGCACCATGGCCACAAAACGCGCAATCTGCATGCGAAACATGAGCGCAATGCCACGTCAACACACAGCTCAAGGTCACCAGACCTGGAGGATGCGAAAATATGGCGCCACAGCAACGCTGATGTCAACTAGCACTATCTGCCTGGCACCAGTCCCAGCCTCTGTGCCCACCTTGAGCATCACCGCCTCTGTTGCGCTCACACCCGGCAATGCTGTGGGCGCTGACGCAGCAGCTCTCAGCGTGGGTGGCAAGGGCAGCGGGCACACATATCGCGTGACCAGCAGCGAGGTGCCATCGGGGTCAACTGCTAGTGCACGCATGACACGCGTGCGGCACTGCCCCAGCTCCAGCAGCTCCGACATCCAGCTGTAAGCAAAAGATGGAGAGCAGGTAGCAGGCATCAGGTGACGCTAACACACCGTGAGGGCTACCTGCCTGAACAATAGGAGTCCCATCCCATACAGTCCAGGCCAATTTAAGACCTGGTTAACCCTGCTCTCCCCCCCTTCCCCCCTGCCCTGCAAGCATACAGCACTCCAACGCCCAAGCATGCGTCGGGCACCCACATGCGTGCGTGTCGTGTCACGTCCTCCATCTCCCCACTCAGCACATCCTCTGGCAGTGCAGCTGGTGGTGCCAAGCGTGGCTTGAGTGACATGTACAGGGACAGGCATGGCGGCCGCTCCGAGCGCTGGCGGTAGCCCAGCATCACGGGTGGCACCTGTGGCCCACCATCGCAGCAGTTGGTGCATCAGAGTTGATCGCAGCAGTTGGTGCATCAGAGTCGATACACCCATACGCATAGGAGGATAGGGTGGCAATGCACGGGTCCCACTCGGATCTAATCAGTGAGAGTACCAAACGACAATGCATGTGGCATCATGTTGATATCTGCCACCGCGACCTGCGCTCCTGCCCATTTCCCCTTTGCATCCTCCTTCCTCACTGATGCCCCTGTCCCCCAGGGCCCCAGCGACACACCTCAAGCCGGAACGTGCCGTCCAGCACCTGCATCTGGTATACCGCCGACAGCGGAACGCGCAGGCAGCCCAGGAAGCGGCGCTCGCGCTCGGGGTAGCGCACGGGGTCGCTGATCTGGTCCTCCCTGCCGTGTGCAGTATGTAGTGTTGCAGGTTGATGCGCCGTGCTGACTGCCCGTGCCTAAACTTACAGCCAGTGGTCAATGGTCAGAGGAGATACCGCGGATATCAGCAAAGTATGTGGTGATCAGACATACTTGTTGGTGGCAGGCAGGCGTGGCTCGCCCACACGGTCATTGATGATCTCATCAAACACATTGATGGTCACAACCTGCAGGCAAGGCAAGGTGTGCTGCTTAGATTTGTGTTTGGTCCAGGTGCATCGCAGGACCTGCTGTGGATTCAAACTGCCGTTGTAGAGGTTGTGATGTTGTGAGCCTGAATCAGAGCAGCAGGACTGCCACTCACATCATCATTCTCATACAGCGCGCTGGGCGACGGCTCCTCCTCCGTCCCAAACACAGGCAGCATGATCTGTGTGCGGATCACAAAGTAACACGATGCGCCCACACAGCTCAGCCTAAACGCTGTGCCAGTGTAAACCATGCTTTGTCTGGTGCACTAATGTAAGTGCTGCTCTGCAACACGTGCCATGTGTGCAAGCAGCATCCAGCAGCTGGCCCCTGTGCTCCAAATGTCATGACGCCTCACAAGGCAACAATGGTACACCAGCGCACCTGCTCGTTGAACGTGGGGAACTCATCATTGCTGGTAACCGTGCGCCGTGACAGCCCACGGAACCGCACCTCAACAAAACACGACACATTGTTGCCGGGCTGCGGGGGAAGCGCCTGGTCAGAACCCAGGTCATTGCCGCCCCGCCCACCTGCACCAGAGACACACATGCGCATGAAGGCTGGAAGCATGTTCGGGGTATACTGCTCAAGAGCTGCTCAAGGGGCACGTGCGAGCATGGTCATGGCACCAGAGTTGCACCACACTCCTTGGCTGCAACACGCACACAACGACACCACACGAGGAGTCTCCTTCACCACATGCAGACGCCTCACCACGCTGTGGCCGGCTAGGGGACAGTGGCGCAGCTGAGTTGCGCACTGGCAGGTTGGTGGCGCGCTGGATGGTGATGAGCAGCTCTGTGTCGGGGGGCACGCTGGTGAGCAGCGACTTGACCTGCAGGCAGCAACGCGCGACATTCATATCACTGCTGATGCTCCGACACACTCAGCGAGCCCTGCTGCCAACCACTGGCATCACAATTCAGGTCTAATCGCTCCAGCCTTGGCAAGCACGAGCATCGGCATCGGTGTATGAGAAATGCAACCCACAATCTTGCGCTCGCGCTTCAGCGGCCGCCGTGGTGCAACCAGGCGTGCAATTGTTGTGAGGTCCACCTTGAACTGGGGCAGCGCTGTGTCATTGACCACGTCGTCCGTCTTATATTTACGGCCAGCCTGCTTGCCACCCGCAATACGGTTTGCAGCCGCACGCACACGAAGAGCAAACTCCTTGATGCGTGCCTCGCGCTCCTCAACGCCCTTGGTGAGGTTGGGCCCTGCGGTCGGGTGCAGGCGCACACAGCTTTGGTTCGGGATAGGTCATACATGGCTTTGACAGGGGCGCTCAACAGGCTGTGCGGAGTGGGAGAAATGATGGTTAATAAATGTACAGCAGGGCAGCCCGGGATCAACCCTGGTGATTGCTGTGCATCGTGGGCGTGAGCACGTGAAAGGATCTAAAATCAGAGCTGCAACCAGCAGGAGCCCTCGGGACCAAGTTGCTCACCAACTTGCATACGTGTGGCACGGTCCTGGCGGGCCAGCATGGCACGTGCAATTGCAGGGCCCGAGCCTCCCGGTGCCATCTCCACCAGGGCTAGCGCATCCAGGTACAGGTGCTCCATATCCTCTGCATCACGCGCTGCCAGCACGGCGGGGATGCGCACCTGGCGCACGCCTGTGGGCCGGAGTGTGTGGCAGGTGGCCAGAGTGACAGAACGGATGTCGATCAGGTTGCGTGCCACCACAGCCACTTGCAGGTTGCTGACCTGAACTTGGCAACCTACCGTCACCTGGCCTTCAGAGCCTCCACCCCCACGCTCCACCCCCACAACACAAACATCCACAAAACCACAGTTTTGTGACCAGGCACTCTGGGGTAGCCACAGCACACATGTCAGCTGTGAGCTTCGCCAACACCCACCCTTGAGCACACTGCGCTCGGGGTCCCGGAATGGCCCTGTGGCCCAACGCCGAGCAAGGAAAGTGGTGCGCTTGCCTTGCAGCCGGTCCTCATCAATGGCTACATCAGGGAACACATCCAGCCGAAACAGGTCGCCCTGCAGGATGCCACAAGCAGCGGTCACCACATGTCCGCGTGGGTGCAGCCAGGCAAAGATTCTCAGGCACACATTCACAACCGCACATAACAGTTGCAAGCTGTAGGAAGTTCACAGCGTCTGGCCTGTGCTGTGTTGCTACTGCCTCAGCATAGCTCGGAGCATACAGGCACGCACCATGCCGCCACTGGTTGCCTCGTGTGCACGCATGAGCTCCAGCAGCGCAGCGTTCCGTGGGTCATTGGGGTCAATCATGTTTTGGTTGAGCCACTTCAGCACCTGCTGCCGGTTGGCCTGTTGATAAACACGCAGCCAAAAGCCATAACCCAGGTTCAATAAGAAGCCAACGACTTGCTAGTCTCTACTCCTCCCAGCCCTTGGTGTGCCAGGGTCCTCTAACCCAGCAGCAGTGCACATGCTCAGGCTTGCAACGCAGCACTGCAACAGCCAGCAGGAAGAACAGCTTTGCAAAATGCAAAACAGGTGCAGCCTCCACCTTGCCACCAATGCGCTCTGCAGCTCTCCGCAGCATGCGGTCCACTGTGATGTTGGGCAGTGGGGGCATGATGTCCTGGGGGGCTTCGATGTCCAGCCGTGCCTCTGCCAACGGGTTCTCATAAGTGATGACCCGCCCCTGGACCTGTTTGCACAGCAGCAGAGTATCAACAGGGATCAGCGACAAGGCTACGGAAGGTTAATAAGCAGGGGCACAGCTGCTGCCGGACACATGCAGCTGCTGCAACACATATGCACACCCACTCCACCCACCCCGTCAGACATGTGGGCGCTGGCAGTAGCATACTCGGGCACCCAGCCGCATCGCGCGTATACGGTGCCCGTCGGGTAGATAAGGTTTGGGTTGTTGGACGGCCCATACTGTTCGCGGCTGCATACACAAGCCAAATGAACAGCAAGTACCAACGTTCAGGCACATGCCCTAAAAACTGTGAGTGGCATGCGCGCCATTCAGAACATTGCACAGATGATGTCACAAAGGATCACAGGTTCACAACTCCACAAGGTGCACATTCTCATGACAATCTGATCCAGACTGCACCCACCCTGGCGATCCTGGTGGCGACTGCTGCCCTGGCATGGTTGCACGATAAGGCGTCTGTGATGTGAACTGGTATGCCACAGGCTTCGGGTCCACATGCGGCGAACCTGCCAGGCCTGGCACCCCAACGTATACATTTGCAATGAGTGTGTCACGCACGCGCCCCTTCTCCAGCAGCTGCAGCATGATGGACTCAGGCCACCGCACAACCTGCACGCTGAAGATGTCCTTGAACTGGGAGGAGAAATCATCAGACAGCCCCACGTCCTGACACGTGTCCACATAATGCCCGTTCACAAACAGCTTGGCGTAGTAACGTGCACGGGACGCACTTCCCCGCAACGCAGCTGGACGCTGCTTTGGTCCCAGGATCAGTGGCTGATTGGGGTCCTGTGGCGGCATACCATGCGGCATCCCTGGCTGCATGCCACCTGCCTGTTGCTGCTGCTGTTGCTGCTGCTGCTGGGGGTTGGTGTCCTGGTTGGGCATGACCGTGATGATGGGGAGCAGCTTGGGGATGCGAGGAACACCCACATCCCCACTAAGCACGCGCTGCGCTGCACGCTCCAACGCATACGCGCGCTCCTCTGCATTGCGTGGGCCAAGGCGCCTAGGCACAGGCCCCAGCGCACGCAGCTGATCCTCCAGCTGCATGATCAAGGGGTCTGCCGGATCAGCGGACGGGCGCCCCTTCATCGCCTCCAGCCGGTTGGTGAGATCTGTGACCAGCGCCTTGTGGGCTGAGCATGTCATCTCGATGCGACGTGGCCTGCAGAAGACAGCACACAGCAACCACAGCAAGTCATTACATTCTCGAAGTGATGCAATTACTATCTGCAAACGGTATCAGAAACCAACAGGTAACATGCTGACATCGCGGCTGGGCTTCCAAGGTGCACTGTGTTCCCCTTCATTCCTGCCCACACCTGAAGCCTCCAAGCGGGAGGTCCTCCATGACAGGTGGTGCAGGAAATGGGAATGGGGGTGGAGGCATACCAGAAATGGCCTCCTCCTCTGCCACAAGGAGCTCAGCGTCCAGCCGATCACGTGGCACACCCGCGCCCTGCACATGTGAGCATGTGAGCCCACACGTCAGCCTAGTCATGCGCGAGGCACATGAGATGCGCTGCAATTTGGTACATGCATGTTCATCGCCGCTGAGCAACCGCACTCCACACAGCTCACGCACCATGGTCCACTGCGCCTCCTCCGGTGGCCGCTGCTGCACCGACAGCTCCAGGTTGGTGAGCCAGTAGCCCTGCTGTGCGCGCTCCTGCAGGATCATGCCGTACATGACCTGCATCGACTCCACTGCACGCATCATGAACAGCTCCTCCTCCTCCTTGAGCTGCCGCGTCTCAGCCACCTGCGCATGGAAACCACAAAGCATCTCCGCGTTGCTAATTTGCCCATGCTTACTGCATATGCAGAGCAGGCTGCTGCAGCCACGATGTTTTACCCCTCTTGTATAGGTCTACTGGATCTGCGGGCTCTTACTTGGCAAACACTGAGCATGCAGCATCCATCCCCCAACCCACCTCGCGCTCAATCTTAATCGCGCGATCAAGAGCCTCCTTCAGCTCGAGGCTCATGGCCTCGCCCTGTGCCACTGCTGCAGCAGTTTCTGCGGAGATGCCTTCCACCCCACCCTCGGCTGCGATGGCTGCAGAAGCTGCTGCGCCCGCAGCCATTGCCACCGCTGCCTGCTCTGCCAGCGCAAAGAGCTGCTCCCGTGAAGCCAGCAGCGCCTCCTCCAGTGCAGCCAGCTTGTTGGCATAAAAGGAAGCCAGCCCCACTGCCTCCCGGCGCTTGAATTCTTTGAAAGCAGCCAGCAACCGGGCGGCCTGCAGTATGAGCAACCGTGGTGCGCACGTTGACCAAGGTTAAAAAGGATCCATCCAGTCTGCCAGGGTGCAGGCATCATGTGCACACCCAGCACCTCCTACATGTTTCCCTTGTGGCCCAACCCAGCATATGCCACAGCAGCACGCACCAGCACATCCTCGCGCGTCATACTGGGGTGCACCAGGAATTCCAGCCGCCCCAGCTCAATGTCCAGGCGGAATGTGCGCGCTGCCTCTGCATTGGCACCTGCATTCTCCACGATTGGCCGCCGCACATACGTCTGGGTCGTTTCATGGTCCTGGTCGTATCGCCGCGCTGGCCGCTCCTTCTCAGCCTTCACTGGGTCAGGCAAGTACTTCATGAGCCCGTTGTCATCCAGCCACGGGTTTTGAGCAGCTTGCATCAGCTTGGCCACCTCCTCAGGTGGCAGCGGCATGCCATCCAGTCCAATAGGTGGCAGTGGGCCGCCAGCTGCCATCTGCTGTAGCGCAGTCTGCACTGAGTTGAGGTAGTGGTGGTTGGGGTGATTGGGGTCGAATGCGCCCATCTGCATAAGCACCTGCTGGTGGTGCTGCAGCGCCTGCCATGCCATGTTGGGGTCAGTGATAAGCTGGGGTTGCTGGGGCGGCGGCGGCACAGGACCCACGGGCACGGCTGCACCCAACACCCCCACTTTGGGCTGTGCGGGCTCAGCTGAGGGGCCCGGCTGTGCCGCTCCCTGCTGATCTGGGTGTGGCCCAGCAGCTGCACCTTCCTCTGGCTCCTCTGCCAAGCTGGGCAGTGCGCCCACCACCAGCTGCTGCTGTTGCGACTGCTGTGCTGCTGCTGCGTCCATCGCATGCTTGCGCTGGATTGCAGCTGCCTGTGCTGCTGCCTCATCATCTGCAGTGCCAGCAAGCTGCGCCAGCGTCTCCTTCTGCACAGTCTTGAACTTGGTCAGGCGCTGCTCCATCTTGAAGAGAGAATTGAGGCCAAGCAACGCCTGCGGCTCAACGTACAGACCCAGCTCTTCTTTCGGGAGCCGTGCAGCCCGAAGCGCAGCCTCACGTGCAGGTAATGGCTTGGGCCCACCCAGCAATGTCTTGTCAAACTGCATGAACAGCTCCTGTTCCACACGTGGGTCCACATCATGAATCTGCAGTGTGTCCCACATCGGCAAGACATGTCACATGTATAGATGTGTTAGATCATGTGTCGTTGCCTGGCTATGGCCCCCTTGGACATGCACAGACATGAGCCGCATGCTGCTGCCAAGCTCACCCCGGCTCAAGCGCCATATGTGATGTAATCAGCCAGTGCATATCGCACCTTGAATGCGTGCTCATAGGACAGCATGGCACCCTCTGTAGGGTCCTTGGAGTCCCCCGGAGGAAGCATGGCGCTCAAGCCCCATGGCAGGGGTGCACCCGCATGAGGCGCAGCCCCAGGGGCTCCACCTTGCCCCGACTCCACATCTCCCTGGCCTGTTTGGCCAGGCTGCTGCTGCTGCCCCCCTGCACAGTGCAATTACGCCACGGACTGTGTCTTGTGGGACGTCGCAGGCCGCATGCATGCAAGCACGCACCTTACTACGCATGCAGCTGCAAATGCTGCAGCGTCACACTATGCATTACTGTGGATAGCATGCCCCATGCAGAAAACGCACCTCTCCCAAACAGGCGTGCAAAGAAACCTCGTTTGGGCGGTTCCACCTCCTGCGGAACACCAGGCTGCTCCAGCTGTAATGGCTGCTGTTGCTGCACTGCTGCTTCTGCCTGCGTCACACCCTGTGGCTGTTGTTCCTGGGGCTGTTGGGCCTGCTCCACTGCCGCTGGGCCTGACACAGGTTGTTGCGCTTGCTGGGGCTCATACTGCTGCGGAGTAAAAGCTGCCATTTGGGATTGTTGCGGGTGCGCAACGCTGGCCTGCTGGTAGGCGTACGCAGCGGGGTCGAAGTACTGAGGTTGTTGGCCTTGATAGTATTGTGGGTCATATTGTTGTGGTTGTGCAGCAGCATACTGCGGGGGCTGTTGCGCATAGTAACCCGCTTGCTGAGCGTCCATTGTGCAGCAGCGTCAACAGTCAGGGTCAGTCAATGTAGAATGTGCTTTTAGTCAATGCATTTTTCAGACCACCAAGGACGGCGCGGCAATTTTGCCTGCCCAAAGAATCAACGAATGTACGCTCCAGATGGGTTTTACCGATGTATGTCTGCAAGTGTGGCGGATGCGTGACTAGGGTGTCATGTGCCTCGTTGCCTCCCCGAACGCCAGCGTCAAGCCCGGCTCCACCATGGCTTTATTACAATCAAAGCTTGTGCTCCAGGTAGGTTCCTTCCCCTGCCTTGCCCCTTTGGTGTGCCCACCCCTCTGGTGTTGATGATCACGCCTGTTTCTGTTGAGGATATGCTGCACTTATTACCTTTGTCGCTGACGTCTGGATCGCACAGCCACCCACCACTCTTGCATACTTCTCAAACACCAACAGGCGCTGGGGAGCAGCGCGACCCAGACAGTGCTTGTTCAGACCGCTCGCGTGCTGGGCGCATCAGCCTCGCGGTAAGTGCAGTGCTCACAGTGCAGTTGGGTGCCACGTTCGTTCGCTGAGTCGTCACGGACTTTGCGTCCTACCTTATGATCTGTGCGCCGCGCGTTGCACAGGTTACTGCATACTAGTTCGGTGCTGCTTGCGGAGCCCCTGCGCGCAGAGGTGGGTTTGCATGCCATGATCACATGCACGCATGGGGCAGTGTGCCATGCCACACTGTGTCTAGGCCATGTGCTCGCAAGTTTTGCCAGACCACTTTGCGCACAGTTGTAACAGGGTGCACCTATGCACTCCTGTGCCTCCCCAATGCACACATGTGCTTTCACCTCTGCATTGCAAGTTGGCACGCAGGAATGTCTGCGTGACATCTTGTGTTGTGGCTGCTACAATGTGATCAAAGGCTCTTTTCTCAGCATGACAACTCTGACACTGTTTCTCTTGCCTGATGGATGGTCTTCACACTCACAGGCCCCAAGGGAAGAGCCTCGTGTTCAGGAACAGGCATCTGCATCAAACGCCAATCCAGGCAGTAGCAGCAACACCACTGCACAACAGGACGCAGGGCCATCCAGCAGCCAGCAAGGGCCCAGTGTGGAGGACCTGAAGGAAAAGGTATTTGGCACTTTTAAGTCAGGGTATGAGCACATCAAACAGAACATCGGCAGCAGCATCGGCGGAGGGTCCGGTAGTGGTGGCGGCTCTTCAGATGGCGGTGCAGGCCCGAGCGGCAGCAGCAGTGCCAAAGCAGACATCCTGTCCAGCTGGGCGCAAGAGGTGCGCGCTGTGTTTCAACCATCCGGCAACATTCGCTCTGCGACAAGGAAGTACACAGGTGTGTGGGAGTAGCCGGTTGCGTGATGCTCCGTGTGCTGACACATGACAGCTGTCACACAGCAAACCGTTGCAAGCACGCCGTGTGCCGTGACGTGCTTGCTTGGTGCGTGTGGTGGTGGGCCACATGGTTCGGCGATCACATGCATTTACCTGGCAAAGTGCCACATGTAATGTGGGTGTCTCAGCCATGCTGCTATGCAGCACGATCGTGCATGCAAGAGAGCTCATGCCTGTATGTCATGTGATCCTACACAATAGGTCCCGTGGCGGAGCTGAGGGAGTATGACGGCACAACATCACTGGCAGTGGTACAGCAGCAGCAGACAGCATGGGAGAAGCTGAACGAGAAGGTGCGCCACCTGGCAGGCTGCCTGCATAACGCACCTTTCCATACTGTACACCCAGCATTGCTGCAGCCTGCATCTCCCAGTTGGTCCAACCACCATCCCCTGACTGCCTGGTCGTTGTGCACAGCTCTCCAGCATCCCATTCCTCTCAAAGTTCCGCGGCATACGTGTGGAAGACACAGCAGCATACAAGAAGGGCCAAGAGGTGGGTGCAGGCTGTGCAGGGGCGCCTGTTGTGCCCAAGGTTGAATAGCATGTGATACGCTCACCGATCATCTGTGGTACATGTTGTTGTACTGTGTAATCATAGGGCCAGACCTGGACTCCACCATAGCACCACTCATGTCACGTGCCGACGATCCCTTCCCTGCTGTTGCCCCTGTCAATGTCGCCGCTGCAGGTGCTGGAGGACTTGAAGGAAAAATATGAGACCAGTGACCACCCGGCAGTGCACAAGGTGAGCGAGCGAGCTTGCCGGGCCTGCAGCTTGTGCAGAGGTCTGTGTGCAGGGCACAGTCGCCGTATTTGAAGTGCGTAATTTGGTGCTGCCTAGCGTCACGGCCTAGCGTGTGGTGTTTTTCCAGGGTGCTCCAGATCCTCACCGCTGTCCCCCTACCCGGGTGCTACGCAGGTGGAGGAGGTGAAGGAGCGCATGTTCGCTGGCAGTGAGAGCAGCCGCGCAATGCGCGAGATCCGCACCCGTGACCCAGGCTTTGACCTCAACATGTTTGTGCGCGCTATCAAGGTGGGCATGTGATCAGCAGGGCTGGGCTGGGTAGTGGCCTTGTGACTGCAGTGCATTTGGTCCGTCCACTCACCTGCCCGCTCCAAACCCGAATGAACTGCCAGAGACACCCCAATCGACCTTGCACCGCGCTGTGGGCACACACCAGTTCACATGACGCACCCTGCAGCTTGACGCGCCGGTGGTGGTGGGTGCGTTCCTACGCCACGACCTGGAGACGCTCAAGCTGCACTGCGGGCCTGAGCTGCTGGAGCGCCTCACTGCCATCTTCAAGCACTTCTCGGAGCAGGTGTGCTGCCGCACCGTCTCATGCACGGCCCCATCTTAGGGGTGCGCCCTGCTGCTGCCGGCCCTGCAGTATGCATGCAAGCGGTTCATGGGCAAATGGAAGCAAGTAATGCACAAGGCTGTCTGTCTTGTTGGATACTTACTTGCCCCGGCTTTGGGACCGGCCGCCACCTCATGCAGGGCGCATTTGAGGACCCCACCATCTTGTTTGTGGGTGATGTGGAGATTGTGGAGGTGCGCCAGATGGACGACGACCCGTTCATCATCGCGCAGTTCCATTGCCAGCAGCTGAAGTGCACACGCGACAAGTTTGGCAATGTCGTAGACGGGTCGCCCCACTCCATCCAGCGCGTGTACTACTTCTGGGGCCTGCAACAGGTAGGGTGGAGTGTCTCAAGTGGTGGGGCTGGGGACGGGTTTCTGGGTTGTGTGCGCACATGAGGTGACCGGGGCACTTGACCAGTTAATACCAGCGTGCACTGGGCTGCTGGCTCAGTGGAAGCCTCGTACTAGCAGGTTTTGTACATGACCACTGTTTGAATGTGCACCTCGGGATGTGCACCCCGCAGGAGAAGTCGGGCGTGGTGACGGCAGACGGTGAGCTGCTGCCTCCCCGCTGGGTCATCAAGGACATGATGTGGCAGAGCATGCTGGCGCTGGTGTAACAGCCTGGCCAACATGTTCCCACGCATGCACAGTGGCACTGCCAGCGGGCACTTGCTGCTGGCCCTGCTGTGGATGGTGACTGCTCACTGGCTGCACCAAGTCAGCTGCAGTGGCTGCACAAGCTTGGGCAGCAGATATGTAGTCAGCCCCTCTGGTGCACTTTAATGAGCATTGTGACATGCAAGTGCTGTCGAGGCACAGCCATTACCTTCATCCCCAACATTATCAACCCAATTCAGTTTCAATTTGTTTGCAAGTGGCAATTGGTAGGGTGGTGGTGTGGCTGGACTGTCGGGCAGGCCTTGAACACTGGTTTCTATTAGGCAGGTTGTGGCACGTTTGGAGCATTTCGACATTCGTGTGTAACTATGCGGTGGTGTCAAGTTCTTCACGTCGCTTCATGTCGCAGGTATTGCAAGACTCCATGTGTTGATCTTACAAGCACAGTGACCCTATTTTCCACCATTATCAATCTACTGTGGATGAACATGCCAGTTTATAACAAGTGTCTGTCGCATCATCCATTCAGATGTGCTGGCATCAAGTACTTGCATCATCTACTGTGCACACAATGATGTGTGCAGCGTCCACTATGCTGCGCGCTGCACATCTCACCCTCCCTTGGCAGCGCGTGCCCGCATTGCAGCCGCTGTTTGTGCTGCCAGTGACAGCCCGCTCTCACCCACACCACTGCCCCCACCAACGCGCACAATCTTGAAGTCCGATGCCATATTGATATTCAGGGGTTCTGGCACCACACCGAACGCCGTGGCAGCACCTCCAAACCCGCTGCCACCTGCTGGATTGCTGGGGCTGGCTGTTGATGATGCATGATGCGGCGCGTAATCAGCGGGGGACCCTGATTGGGCACCACCCAACTGAGACGTCGGCAGCTGAATCCCCAGGGAGGCCAGGTCACCCCCAGCCGCTGCAGCAGCTGCCGCCAGGCCCTGCCCCAGCAGGGGCGACATGCCTAGTGTGCGCAGCTCAAAGCCGCTGGGCCGTGCGCGCCCTACAGGCACACTGGCGGCTGCAGTGGGTGCCTGTTGAGGGGAGGCAGTACCACCAGAGGTCATAGGTGCAGGCCCAGGCGCACCATGTGGTGCGGCTGAGCTACGACCAGCCACGAAGGGGGAGGACGTGACAGTTACGCCTGGGCGGTGCACGCCAGTACCAGCACCACCCGTGCTGGAGCCTGCAGCAGGTGTGGCTGTGGTGATGGAGGCGGAGGAGCGGCGCATGGCCGTGTAAGAGGGCAGAGCCAAGCTGTCCTCAAAGTTGTTGGCCGGGATGGATGCAGGGCGGATGCGCAGGCCTGCACCAGGCCCCTCCGGCTTGCTGCTGCTGCTTACGCCAGCTGCACCTGCACCTGCGGGGGCCTGTGTGTTGGCTGCTGCCGCAGCGTGTGTGGATGGCAGGTCAGCAAAGAGGCTGCGGCTAGGCTGCATGCGCACCTGCTCACGTGCCAGGGGCACCAGGGGTGCAAGGGCATGTGCAGCGTGGGTTAGGGAGGATGTGCCTGAGGAGCCTTGCTGCAGGGGCTGCGCATACAGCGACATGCGCTGGTGGAAGTCAGCCGACGTATCCAGGGCTGATGGGGGTGCATGTGATGGCCCAGATGCAGTTGTGCCCGCAGATGCAAAGCCTGCGGCATCAACCGCAGAGCTGGGTCGGCTGCCAAGATTCAGTCCCAGTGCAGCCTGCTGGTCAGTGAGCCGAAACAGCTGGTGGATCTGGGTCTGCAGCTTTGACAGCAGTGATGTGGTGTGCGACGTAAACTCTGACAGCTCAGCACGCAGCCGCGCTTGCTCCCCTACGACAGCCGACAGCTCAACACGCAACGAGGCCAGCTGGGATGTCACCTCAGGGTTGAGTTGCTGGTGTTGCTGCTGCGGTTGGGTCTGTGCAGCGTTTTCCAGCTGCCTGACCCTGTCCTCCAGGTGGCTGCTGCGGTCCTCCACCAGCCGCACAGCTGCGTTGAGGTTTTGCAGAGTATGCATGTGTGACAGCGGGGCCCAGGAATGGTTAGCAGGCAGTGCTGCAGCAGCACCAGGTGCAGGGGCAGTGGAAGCCGTTTCCCCAGCAGCTGTTGCATTTGTGGTGGTGTATGGAGCCGCAGAAGCAGCAGGGCGAGCTGTTGCCGATGCTGCGTGTGCAGGCAGTGCACCCAAGACAGCTGCATGCTGTGCAGCAGCAGAGGCGGCGGCAGCAGCAGGCGAAGGGGCAGATGCGGTGTGCCATGCAGCAGCCAGGCTGCCTGGCTGCCCACCAGTAATGTCCAGCTGGCCATATCCAGCATGTGGAGCAGTGTTCAGGCTGGGGTTGTCCAAAGGTTGCCGGGGTGCAGCGGCAGATGTTGTGGGCTGGCCATTGTTGTCAGGCCCTGGGCTGGTGGCCACGCTGGCTGCCCCAGAGGTAGCAGCCACCATTCCTGAGGAGGGCGAAAATGCCTGCATTGTGCCCACATACACAGACGTGGCAGGCAGTGCCGGGGAGGTGGTGCCAGGACTGGCTGCAGGCGCCGTGCGCTGCTTGTTGAGCAAGGCCAGCACTGCACTGTAGTCAATGGTGGGTGATGCAGCAGGCTCTGGGGTGCCCTGCGTCTGGGGTGCTGCTGCACCTGTGCCTGTCTGTGGGCTGCCGCTGAGGGTTGGAGCAGTGTCAGGGCGCCACTTGGCATCATCAGTTGCTGCATCCAAGGGTGTATCCCCACCAGCACTCCGTGGCCACTCTGCAGGTTGTGTCCATGTCAGGCACCGCGAGCAAGGTATGTGCATGGACACGACAAGGGGGACAAAGCATGTGAGCTGAGCCTGTCTGTCAGCAACAGATGGGCGTTTGGCAATTTGGCCATGCTGTTCACATCACATGCTCACCCGCAATGAAGCTGCTCCGGCGGCTGTCGGGGACAAAATGCTTGGACACACGCTGTGCCTTGCGCCTGGCCTGGGGCACCATGCAACACAGCATGGGCAAGGTCAACAGATATCAGCATGGGAGGCTTGCAAGAGACTGACCAAACTCACGAGCTGCTGCGGGGTCAGCTTGTACTTGTTGAGGTCCCCGTGCGTGTCCTGCAGAGCTGGGCACAAGCGACGCAGTCAAATCCGAACGGAGAATGCAAATTGACAGTTGACCATAGCAGTGCGCAAGGATGCTCACATCCCATGCTGGTCGTGATTCAGTGTCTTTGGAATGCCGTTTGGGCGTTGGGGTCCTTCCTCTGGGTTTGGGGGTGGAGGTGCTCCTCCCCCGTGCCTGGGTGCGATACATCTCCCGTACTTGCGATCCACAAATATATCAGCATACAGGTGCACCAGCATGGCAACAGGTGCAAAAGAAAAAGCACACCTCATTGTGCACACTTCATTTCTTGTGGACCCCCACAACTCCATCAGATTTCCTGTGAATATGATGCTTCACGCGCGGCCTGTGCCTGGCACTGCAGCCCGAGAATGCAAACCATGCAAGACGCACGCCCTGCTGAGGATGCCACTACGCACACAGCAGATTTCAAAAACTTTTGTTTTGCAGGCATCAGCTGATCCATTTGGTACCTCGACACCAGCTACTGCTAAACCGACTGCAGCCAGCACATCGCCTCCTGGGCGCAAGAAGTTTGAACTCCCATACGCGCAGTCGAAAACATGGGTCTGGAGGAACAAGAGGATAAACTACATGGTGATGCCCACATCATGGGCACGGTGTACATGCTATGGTGATGGGCGCATGCCTGCACCTACTGCACATGCGGGGTTGTAGCGTAGGCATGCTGGACAGCGCCATCACACACAGTGCTCCCCACAGCCACCTCACAAAACCGCACCTCTTCTGGCTTTCTGCTGTTGCAGACAGCGGGCTGCGGTGCTCCCGTCGTGCTCGTGCATGGGTTTGGGCTGAGCGCTGGGCACTACAGGCGGATGATCAAAGAGCTGTCCAAGAGCTACAAGGCAAGCTCCGGGCATGTGCATATGCGGATATGGCCAATGTCCTCTGCTGTGTGCAGCTTGCGCTTGCGATCAAACCATGCGTGCGCAGTCTGCGCAGACAGCAGCGGCTCATCACTGCTACGCATGCGCACACACGTACATAAGCTAAAAACAAATGCATCGTAAGTTGCTGGATGGTGCTCTTGTAAACACACATGTACAGGTGTACGCACTGGACCTGCTGGGCTTCGGAGACTCAGCCAAACCTGCGCTCCAGTACTCAATTGAGCTGTAAGTGGCTGCATTACCGTGATGACATGGAAGTCAGGAGGCTTTGTTTGGGAAAGGGCAAGAGAGCAGTTACACACCAAATGTATGCCCATAAGGACTGAGGTGAACTTCAGCTGCAGAGCAGCAACCCATGAAAGCCATGCACTGTGCACTGTGTAGCCACTGTAGTGTGTGCTGATGAGTAATGACATCCACAGTTTCCCATGCATGAGACATGCCTGTATGGTGTGAGCACAAGTCTGGGACGCATCAACTGCACGGCAGGTGGGGGGAGCAGTTGCGTGATTTCTGCGCTGAATTCACAGCTGGCACGCCAGCAACACTTGTCGGCAACTCCATCGGGTCACTAGTGGCACTGCAGGTGCGTACCCAGGATGTGCTCCGTGCGCTGCATGCTGATGGGCGTCTGGCACAGGCTTTAAGGCTGTCTGCATATGCGTGTGGCTGCTGGTGGATTGGCAACACGCAAACACGGCATGTGTGTGAACTTGTCAAACCTGATCGAGGCTAGCGCTTGCACTGCTGCATCAATATGCGCATGTCAGGCGGCGGTACAAATGCCCCCAGAGTCAGTGCGTGGCATCGTGCTGCTCAATGCAGCGGGGGCAATGAATAACAAGGTATGATGCATAGCCTGCTTGTCTGCTGGCCCATGCAGGTGCCAGGTTGTTGTTGTTGGGCATGGGCAGCGTGTGCCACTGCGTGAGCAGCACTGCTCCCCAATGTCAGGTCACAGTGCATATAATACTCTCAGCGTATGCAAAATGCAATCTATGTGCTCATCCATCACCAGCAGAGTGCATGCATGCACACGTACAGGGTGTGGTGGCTGATTGGCGCATCGTCCTGGTGTACCCTATCCTTATGCTTATCGACTTCCTGCTGTCCATACCATCAGTTGCGAAATCCATTTTTGATGGCGTGGCCAAGCCAGACAACATCCGGCAGGCCCTGACAAATGTGTACAGGTGTTGCTGTGGGGCTGTGTGATCCGCGCTGAGCACAGCCTGCACGCACAGCACTTGTTGAACACGTGATCCTGTCCATCTCCATTGTCACATGTAGAATTGAAGGCTTCTGACATCTGCCATGGCGCTCCTGCTGCCATGACTATCGTATTGAGCTTCACTGTTGCTTGCTGCGGCTGCTCTCGCATGCAGCAACACGGAGAGCGTGGATGATGAGTTGGTGGAGCTTGTGCACGGGCCCTCGCTGGATGAGGGCGCACGTGATGTGTTTGTGTCAGTCATCACAGGTAGGCTGTGCGAGCGTACATACCTCGGAGAGGTTGAGAGCCACATGACATAGCTTCCCTGTGTGCAGCTGCCAGCTTCGCTGTTGTGCATGTCTGATTGTACCTGTGCAACGGCCAGCCATCGTTTAAAGCCCTCAGGATGCTGTTGTGCTCACACGTCGCATCTAGCCATGTGACGACTGTCACTCTGCACTTTGGTGTGTATTCTCAGGGCCGCCTGGGCCCAAACCCTTTGGCCTTGTGCGAGCGCTGCCGGAGTCACTGCCACTGCTGGTTCTGTGGGGCGACAAGGACACGCTGACACCTGCAGATGGGCCAGTTGGCAAGTTCTTCCAGGTGCGCAAGTGCTGATCAACGCGGGCATTGGGTATTGGCTTGAACTTCTGGATACATTGGTCAATTGGAGCACATGGACGGTCAGTCGTGCCATGGTGCACTGACCAGCTGCCACCTTTGGCACCTAACCAACCATCAACTGAACCATCCTTACAGGCCCTGCCATCCAGCAGACCTGCAACAACATTCAAATTCCTGCCTGATGTGGGACACTGCCTGCATGATGACAAGCCGGAGCTGGTGCATGCTGAGCTGCTGCCTTGGCTCACAGCCATCCATGAAAGTGGAGACATGTCATGTGAGCAGGGGCAGGCGGCGGTGCGCACAAGCAGCAACGTATAAGGTCAACTGCAGGTCACTCTGTACGGACATAACATGAAGCCTTGTGAGCGTGACTAGGCGGCAGTTGTTATCTGGAGGGCTTTCCTGCCTGGACGGTGCTTGTGCTTTGACCTCCTGCCTAGAGTGATGCCCAGCAAGATGTTGAGAGATCCCTGTAAGGCTGAACTTGCGCTTGCCGGCGGGTGAGCCATCATTGGTATTCAAAACACTGTTCACAAGCACCAGCTTCACCATTGGTCTGTGGAGCCTTGTCGGCGGGATGTCTCTGAGCCTCAGCCGATTTGGAACACTTGGAACACTGAGGGATCATGATGCCTGAGCAACATAGAGCAGTCGGGATTTCACACAAGGATGTAGTCAGAGTTTGCACAACGTTGCTGTATACCTGACGCGCTTATGTGGCAGTCATCCACGGCCCAGCACTGCGGCTTGAAGGCCACATGCCATTACAGCTCCGGAGCTCTTTGCTGCAGATGCAGCAGCTCCTGTGCAGGTGCTGCAAGTATCCTGTTACCAAGATTTTTGTTGAAGAACAAAATTCAGTAGATCTGTGCAGAAGTGACGGGATGATTGCCGGGGTTCGCTTCTCTACTTCCATCGCCTTTCAGCGCAGCACATGCATCGGGGGTCAGCGTCACACACACCCCACTGCATTATTGGACCACAAGACACTGCCCATTCCTTGGAGCGGTCCTCTAGCCCAGGTTAGGTCAAAAATGGCCACCATTAAGGCCGCCAGGGCCATCAGCAGCGCTGCTGCCTTGCGGCAGAAGCCCTTCACCCCCGTCGCACGTCCTGCGTCTTGCCGCGGCGCTGTGCGCGTGCGTGCTGCTGAGGTGGAGGCGGCAGCAGATGATTTGGACTTCCAGTTCAGCTTCTCTGACGCCAAGAAGAACAACGAGTACTCTGCCAGCGATGTGGAGGCAGCTCTGCGATTTTATATGGATGGTGAGGGCGTTGCCCCCATCCACGATGCCGATTTTGTGACGAACAACCTGGGCATGGAGGACGCAAGCTTCTTTGATGACATTGACAACACTGGGGGCTACGAGGAGGACGAGTACCTGGTGGCTGGTATCCCAGAGGCTGCGCCCAAGAAGCGTGGTGATGGGCGTCGTGGCCAGGTACAGCCGGCAGCATGTGGCCATGACCCTACAAACCAGACCCGAGTCCAATTGAACAACGCAGGCTTTCTGCAGCTTAAAACGAGAGGGCATGCGTGCCAATGCAGCGTGTCCATGCTGACGCCTTGACCTGTTTCTGTGGCACAGGATGCTGCCGATGAGGGTGATGACGACCTGGAGCAGGCCAAGGCGCTGGATAAGGTGAAGGCCATGGAGGACCGCATGGTCCTGGAGGCTGCCCTGGAGGAGGAGTATGGCGATGCCTCCTCGCAGTCTGGTGGTGCTGAGGCCAAGGCCAAGGGTGTTTGGGACTGGCTGCTGGATGGCGCTGAGGCTGATGGCGCAGAGGACGCGCAGGCTGCTATGGTAAGCGACTGTTGGGTGGGGGTGGTTAAGGATAGGGCTCCGATGCATGCACATTCCCCATGCACCATGCCATGGCTCTGACCATGCATGCCTCCATGCCCTTGCAGGAGGCATCTCGTTCCTCCGCGGCTTTGGTCAGCGACAGCGAGGTGGCTGCAGACATGGCTCGCGTGAACCCAGAGGTGTTTGAGCAGCCCGAGGTCCGCAACTATCTGGAGCTGTTCGCCAATGACGACCTGTCCGAGGAGGTGCTGGCCGCTGCCACCACCACCGACGATGGCGAGTACCCTGCATCCACCATCACCGACGAGGACGTGTCCCGCCTGGATGCTGTGCTGAAGGCTGCGGTGAGTAGCTGAACGGAGCAGGGTGCAGTACACGTATTGCCGCACTTGGAGACAGGTTTGTCGCGGCCTGGATTAGCCCTTTTTAAGCGCATTGGACTTGTTGGCCTGTTCACATCAGAAGTGTTGGTCGGGTTACATTATTTCTGTTTGGCGTGGTGCCGCAGGTGCCAGAGCCCGTCGTGAAGGACCTGGCTGCCAACACCGTCCCCCTGCTGGCCGACGATGGCGAGCTGGACGCTGCTACTGTCGACAATTACATCGAGGCCCTGCGCTCCGCCTTCAACGGTGGCAGCAACGAGGCCGAGGTGAAGGCTCTGTTTGGTGATGAGCCCTTGACCGAGGAGGCGATTGAGGCTGTGGATAAGAGCAAGGAGTACCAGGAGATGCTGGCCTTCAAGCCAGAGGACGTGCCTGCTATGGATGTGGACTTTTCCCAGGTGTGTGGCAGGTGTGGCAGGTGCTGCAGCACTAAGTCAGTTCTTGCAGCCAGCTCCTCTAAAGTGCAGCCAGCTCAGCTCAGTACGGCTGCGGAGGCCAGCACACCGGCAACCGGGTCGCCGCAACAGCCAAGGCTGTTATGAAGCTGTCCACATTTTGGCAGTGCGGCAGCATGGGGATGATGCACATATGCATGGTGCCAGTGGGCGGAGCGACTGTAATGTCTGTGTAGGAGGTGCTCCTGCTGATATGAGGTCCATGCATTCTTCAGAGCACATACATCATGGACCATTCGCTCAGGTGGATGAGGTGGTGGCTGCTGCTGAGATGGATGAGGATGACGATGGCTTCGAGGCTGAGCTGCGCTCCCTGGCTGCTGTTGAGGTGCGTGCCCACAAGCTTGGCTTTGTGCACAGATAGGTTAATGCCAATTGCATGGTGGGGACCACATCCAGACATCGGTCCCCACATGCGGCTGATGCAAATCGCACTGTGCACTCATTGTGCTGAATGTGCCATGTCCCAGCTGCTTAAGACTTACGCACCTGGTCTGCAGATTTTCCGTGAGGAGGAGCTGCCCAGTGCTGAGGAGCTGGACATGGCGGAGAAGTACCTGGCCTCTGCAGAGGACTATGTTGCCAAGGTACGTGTCAACGTGTGGGTTGCGGGTATGCCACTGAAGGTGTGCACGCATGCACAACACCACCACAAACCACACATAGCATGGGGCAGGTATGGAGACCCCGCGGCGCCCAAGCACCTTGCTCAGCAGCAGGCACACACCATTTTAGGGCTTGTTCACAGCCAGCCATGGTACTGGACCTGCCAATGCATGTTCATGCACTTTCTGTATGCTGGCTGCTTGTTGGGATGTCTGCTGGCACCGGGGTCACGCTGAGATAATGCCATGCCCATCTCAACCCAACACCTGGCCGCGCCCCTTCCTACAGGAGGAGGCTCGCAAGGCACAGATCGCTGCTGATGTGGCACGTGGTGTGCTGTCCCCTGACAGCCTGGCTGAGGAGCTGGAGGCGGTAGCTGATGCTGAGGCTGAGCTGCTGGCCATGGAGGGTGGGTGGGGCGGTGGGGTGGAGCTGTGGCAGTGTGTGCGTTTGGGTTGGGGTGGGGGTGGGGTGGGGGATCAGTAGATCGTGGCTGTAACAGGGCATTAAGCCTTTGCCCTTCCCTCTGCAGCATGTATTGCATGTGAGTCCAGCTGTGCTTGGGCCTGAAGAGCTGGTTTTCAACACGCACGGGCTGCACACTGCCTCTGACCATGTGCTACTGTGCATCATTTGCAGATGAGTTTGAGGGCGACGACATTGCGGTCCAGGACGAGGACGACGGCGAGCAGTGGGTCGAGCGTATCATTGAGATGACGCGTGTGACCAAGGTGGTCAAGGGTGGCAAGCTCATGGGCTTCCGTTGCGTCGCGATTGTGGGCAACCAGAAGGGCCTGGTGGGCGTGGGCTGCGCGGCTGGCCGTGAGATTGCAGTGGCCGTGAAGCGCACGCTGGTGGACGCCAAGAAGAACGTGGTGCGCGTGCCCCTGGTGGGCGAGAACACCATCCCCCACCGCGCGGAGTCCAAGTTCCATGCGGGCAAGGTGGTGCTGCTGCCTGCATCGGGCGGCACTGGTTGCATTGCTGGTGGCGTGGTGCGCTCCGTGCTGGAGCTGGCAGGCGTGAAGAACTGCCTGTCCAAGCGCCTGGGCTCGCGCTCCCCCCTCAACACGGCGCGCGCGACCGTCAAGGCGCTGAGCAGCGTGCAGACGCTGGAGGACGTGTCCAAGGCACGTGGTGTGCCCATGTCGCAGCTGCTGCAGCTCGCGTAACTGAGCAGATATGCAATGCAGCGCAGCCGGGCGCTGGAGCTACTATATCCAGAGCAGCGGTGCAGGCGCTGTGCTTAGCGCCGCATGGTACACTGACAGCAGCTGGCACGAGCCTGGCTGGAAGGCGTGATGAACAGCTGGCCACATGGAGGTTGTGGGCCTGCCTGGCGGCTTTTGGGCCTGCATTCTGCTCCTGGGTGCACGCACTCGTTGAGGGGCAACGAATACGCTCAGTTTTGCTTGTGCTTTAGGGTCGACGGGCTGAGCATGCCAGCCGCGTTGGGATGATGTTGGTGCTGGTGTCCAAGAGTTTAGCGGCATTGCTTGGAGCAGTGCAACAGACAGCGTGCATGGGGTTGGGGCAGGGGGCGCTGGGGATTCACCGCGGGATCTGGTAACATGGCCGGTGAAGTTGTCAAGAAGCTGGAGCAAACTGAAACACATACACGAGACACAGGGCAGCCTGTTTGTTTCCCAGGAGTGAGAGCACTGGTGGAGGTTCAGTGGGGCCGTGTGTGCACATGCACCGGGTTAGCTTGGACTAGCCACACAGCACATGCAGGCACACGAGTCACCACGCAGTAGCTTGGCGTGGGAGGGCACCTGCATCTGTGCATCGGTGGGTGGTTAGGCAGGGTGGGGTTCTGTTTAAGCTCCTCATGCCACAGGCTGCTCGGCTGCACCACATTTTTGAGAGTTGTGGGGCCTCACCTGTTTTGTAGCATGGTGCTGCCACTCAGGGACCACGGAACACTAATGTGTGTAATTCAACAGCTGCTCCGATGCCATCACTGGTCCAGGTTGGGGTTACCTAGACAGTGATACAATGCTGAACAAATGCTGGCTGCGTGCATGTTGTGATCACACTGCAGCTGAGCCATGCAAGCGTCCGCAGCGCCTAACCCATCTGAAAATGAAGGTGCATTACACACAACGCAGAGGTAGCATATAATAATGGTGCATTGTGACCAGTTGAGAAGTATGCTGTGCACCCAATCCCAATCCAAGCGCATACATTGATCATTTCTTCGTGGTCTTTGGACACTGGTCATGATTGTTTCCATGCATGCACACATGCGGACAATGGCATGGCAGTACTATAACTGTTCTGATCTCTGGTTGAGCTTGGCATTTCTGATGTCCTCCTTGGCACACCGTTTAAACTTGTTGCTCTTATCAAACGCCACCTCCCCAAGCTCAAGGGGCTCGCTGAAGCTCTGGCCATAACATTTCTTCGACACACACCTGCGCAATTTCACGCATCAGGCATCAAGGTATCGTGCGGCGTAGATTGATCTGGAAACCCTGCTGGCACTGCGTATGAAGCAGAGCCTTACTTCATGATGCAGTTGTCGACATCGATCTGCCCATCAACACATGGCTGCACAACAGAATTGTCGCTCCCACATGCTGTGCGAATTCTGGCATACTCGCGGTCCAGGTTTCCCATTGTGCTTTTTTTGGTTTTCTTCGGCTTGTTCTTGCTGGGGATGGCTGCAGATGCGCAACACGCGATCAGCAGCACCATCACAGCCCACAAGAGGAAGGGCAGAGAAACGCATTTTCTGCACCGTATCCGCATGTTTCCCGCAATATTTTGGCACTCGCCATGTTATGTGCGGTTGGACACACCCATGGCGACCCATTCAACTCCTGTGTGGAAACTGCATGGGTGCAAGTCTAACAACGTGTCAGTGCACGTTTCCTCCGATGCACAGCTATGGTACAATCCTTTGCCTGGCTTGCTGCATTCATGCATGTGCACAGCAGGTTCTAGCATCGACATCAACACACAGCTACTGGTCCTGCTTTTGCAACCATACATGCTTGCGGTATAGCTGACATTGTCAGCTTCACCGTTATCAGGAGATCATATGGGATAGGGCATGACTACATTGACTAGAGCAGCCACCAAGTAGTCCTAGCACCAGTGT
>QAXD01000101.1:475-13915 GCA_004335575.1 Haematococcus sp. NG2 | reverse complement strand
CATGGATCCTTTGTTGATTGACAGATGTGTTGAGCACGGGTAGGCGCAGGTCCATGTCAGCGCCCAGCTACAGCACATGACCATGTACCATGGTGCTTCACCATATTGTTCCACGCGGACGCGAGCTCCTTCCTTTGAGCAGTGATTGAACCAGAGCAAAAGCTGGTTATTCTTACAGCTGCGGTAACAGAGCTGTTTCCTTTCATGCCTGCATGAAGCATGTACGCCAACATATAACACCCACACCGTCTCAATGCATCCCTGCGCATCCTTGCTCGTCCAATAAGTAGTTGCAACACACGGGACTGTAAGTCTGCCTGCAAGAGCCACGCATGGCCATTGGTAGCTCAAGTGCAAATGTACCAGTCGTGCAACGGCAGAAGCTCAGCGAGCAGAACAGACATAAAAAGCATACACCACGCACATGCAGCATGCCATCACACTGCGCCTGCCGCTGGCACCCGTCACTGCCTGTGTTGCGCTGACTGGTCAGCAGCAGGGCCAGCTGCGTCTGACGCTGCCTCCTCCGCATGCACGCTTGGTGCAGGCCACATTTGCGTGTCCACATCATCCATCGCTCCCACAGCAACGGGCTGCTCCGTTGCTGCGGTGCCTGCTGCGGGTGCTGGCACCAGCAATGCCGACGGGACACCAGAGCTGTGCCCCCACCCGCGGTCAGTAAACCTCAGCCGCTCCCCGTGCACCACCACCGACCATGTGCCAGCGCCCTCCCACACATGCACTATGATGCAGAGCCCAGGCGGTGGCGCTGAGCCCATGTTCTGCAGCTTCAGCCGGCCAGCACCAGCCAACAGCAGCAGCACATCAAGGGCGCTGCGGAAGTATGCGATCTTGGAGCCCCTGGGACCTTGGATGCGCAGCCGTTGTTGCACAGCAGGGGTGCGCATGGCCGCCTCCCATGCGCTGCGGATGCACACGTCACCGCTTGACATTGAAAGCCCGCACTGCACTGCACTGGTGGCCGCTGCACTGGCGCTAGCACAGCTTGGTGCAGGAGCACCACTGCACGTGCGCACGCCCTCTGTGGGCACTGGTGTGGCCGACGCTGTTGGCACCACATACAGGTACAACCCCTTACGCTGGCCACCTCTTTGCGCGGCTGGCACAAGCTGAGCCCATCCCCTGCCATCATACACTACACGCACGCCGCCATGGGCCGCAAACACACCTAGCCCTACCAGCTGCACCACGCAGTCAAAGTGTGCAGGTTGCCCTGCTGCCGAGTTCTGTGACACCTGCTGGGATGCACAGTTGGATGCAGCGGCACTGCCTGTGTCCCCAGCTTGTGCTGGTCGATAAGTGTGCTGCTGGAGGCCTGCGTTCACCCCTGCAGACAGTAGATTGTGCTGCACACGCAGCCAGCAAAACAGCACAGGGAGGAGTGCGTTTCATCGTACATACACCAGAACCCAGACAACAGCGGCCATGCAATCTCAGTCCAGCCTGATGATTGACCTTTGAAATCATTCTTCCCGCTGCAGAGATCCATGCGCTCGACAAGCTCTGCTTAGCAATGTGCCCACCCGGGCCCCCCCCCACACACAACCCACCCCGCGCACAAGAACAACCAAACATACACGCACCAGCATACGCTCCTTGCCAGGGAAGCAATGGGTTGCTGTTGGCTCCTCAAAAGGGGGGTAGACATGACCTTCCGCCAGCATACTCAGCAGCTGGTCGATGCCACGCAGGGACTTCTCGGCTCCTGCCTTGGAGGCTGTGTTCTCAACCGCCGCTGACAGCGGCCTTGCGAGTATCCAGCCCTACATGTACAGCAGGCACAGTGCAGCACCAAGTGCATGCGGGAGCATTTAAAGAGCTGGTTGCATCGACATGAGCTGCACACAGGCATGCTAACATCTAGTGTTGGCGCCACGCGCGCTGCCCAGTATCCCCATGGACATGCACGTGCCTCACCTGCTGTAGAGGGTCACCTGGCAGCCCCAAGTCCTGGTTGCGGAACTTGAGAACAGTGGGCTCACCTGCCGCCCCACCAGCAGCCGCCGCGCTGCCACTGGATACAGCGGCAGGCGGCGGCTGTGAGGGTGCCCCAGCAGACACCATCATGATGCTGGGGGGTGTGCTGCAGCTGTGAGCCCTGCTGCCGCTCCGTGCAACACGCAGGCCGCAGCGTGGAGCCACGCCATGGCTGCGCCCCTCGCTGGCCCCGGCAGTCCGTGCTGCACCTGTGGGCGCTTGCACCACACGTCGCGCTGCATGGCGAGAGCTGCGCCGAAGACCAGCCTGCAGCCACGCAAAAAGCGTGCATGTGCGTGTTCATGTGGCTGGCTGTGCAGCTGGCATGGCACTAAGCATACACATGGTGTGCGCAGCACGTGCAGCCACGCCTTGCCCACACCAGCACGCACCTCCGAATCTGCAGCTGACGCGGTCGCAGGGTTGTCACAAACGTTGGGCACGCGCTGGTGCAGGTGATGCTGCGCACACATGGAGCATGCAGCCACATGTGCGCGCCCGAGTCACGAGCATGAGCGAGCAGAGTGATGCATGCAAGCTGACCGCCTTGCAGCTGACATGTCCTCAGCAAGACGGACAATGCCGCTGGCTGCACATACCTGCACCTCGGTCTCGGTCACTGCCAGTGCCCCACTGCTTTGTGGCGCCAGTTCACCGCTGTCTGCCGGCTGTTCAGGGCTGGCCTCATCCTCCAGTCTGTCCTCCAAGCCCAGACCTGCAGCAGGGCCGCGCTCCACACCCTCAATGCCTTCCATACCCACCACACCCTGTGCGGGTGGCGGCAGCTGTGATCCAGGTTCCTGTGCTGGCTGTTGTTCACCGCCTCCCTCATCAACACCACCACCACCACCATCACCAGGTGGCCCCCAAAGCTGTGCAGCCAGCTGCGGCGTGGCTGTGGCGCAGTCTGACTCGCGCTCATAAAACAGCATGTAGGCAGGTGCAGCGCACACCTCAGCCCACTCCACACTCGTCACCACTGCATCATCAAGTTTGACCCATCCCTGCATTGGGTCTGTGCACCCGCTGCGATGCACGCGTGCGTATGTGGTGTAGTGGCCACTCTCAAGGTTGTGGCCCACGTGCGCAATCACGGCGTACAGCACGAAACGTGTGGCACTGCTGTCTGTGGCCTGCGGGGCGCCGGGTGGCATGAATGGGGCCACATCTAGGTGGGCATCAAACATGACGTGGCCCGTGATCTTGTGCCCGCAGCGCCCATCATGCGTGAACCGCTTGAGGTGGATGGACAGGACGCGCGGCACACTCCACAGCGATATGTGCTTGAGTGCCCAGGTACGATGGGCAGGTGCAGTTGATGTTGGCTGGTGGTCGTCGAGCTGTGCAGAAGTTCACAAGCACAGATGCGTGGTTTGCAATCAAATCCGAACTTCAACGCAGGCTGTGGATGAATGCTCATGGGGTGGGGCAGCACAAGTTGACGGTGGCAGCACATCATGCAAGGCAGTGCCCATCTGTCGCGCACAGATCCGGCTGCCGTCATTGCTCAAGTGTCCCTGAAGGGGCCGCACCTCAGCACGAGCGTTGCACTGGGCACATGCGTATGCTTGGATGACCTCGCCCGCATGGAACGCATCAAGGCAGCGCATGAGTGGCACCGGATTGTTCAGCTGCTGGGGGGCACGCTCAACATCTTCTGTATCCCCCATGCCCGCAGCTCCCATGCAGGCCTCCTGTACCAGCAGCAAAGGAGTGACAATGTCGATATCAGGTGGCTGTGAAAGGATGGTGGAAAATGCGGGCTGCTCTTGACCATGTGATGCCACGCGGCTCTGACCAGCATCTGCCGTGCGATAAAGTGTGCACTGCTCCAGCCGCTGGGACACACCTGGGCCTCCAGCACGGTATCCAGGTCATAGGGGCCAGCCTCAGCCACCTCCCACACCAGCTCCAGGTGCCTGCAACGGCGGGGCAACACAGGGTAGGGCTGAGGGAAAGAAGCAGGTAGGCGGGAGCAGTTGGACAGCGAACAGGCCACAGACTGAGCCAGCTGCTCCTCATCGAGACCAAGCAGCAGGGCGAGGGTGGTAGGTTGGTGGTGGTGCTACTGAGCCCACAAGCAGTATACCGTACACACCTGGCCTCCTCCTGGGCTCCATGGCTCAGCCGTAAGACATCACTGCTTGCCGGCGCAGCGTACTGATCGGTCGCCCTCACATGGAACACTGCACCCACTGCGCCACGTGGCGTGCCTGCTGCACCAGCCTGTGAGCCCTGCCCCCGTGCAAGCGGCACCTCCCCTCCTCCCCCTGGCCCCCACCCAGCACCAACTGCAGGGCTGGCTGTCCTGAGGTATGGGCGCAGCGCCGTCTCCAACGCACCCTGCGCAACACACGCGTGCAAGCATCCTGGGATCTGCTCCTGCGCCCAGAAGGCATGCCACCCACCTGACAGAAGCTGCCGTGCAGCTTCCTCTACACACGGAAACGCATGAGCAAGTACTGGCACACATGTGCTGCACCACACCCCATTCAGACAACCCCTCTCAAAAACGGACCTGGACCAGGCCGCTGCTACTTTCGTCCACAGCGCCTGCTGTATCGGTGAACAGCAGCAGGGGCCACGGGCAGGCTTGCGCAGGTACACGATGGTGCACAAACACAGGACACAGGCGACCCTTTCCGGCAGCAGGAGGTCCATGCGACGCATCAAGCTTGTAGATCTGTGACAAGCGCATCCAGTGATTCAACATGCAGCACCACGACAACAGCACGCTTGCAACGCGGCTCCAGCCCAAAGCAGCGACGCTGCGATGCAGCATGCTGGGCTGCTTGACCAAACCCTCTGCAGCAACGCACCTGACATGCCATCCCACCCCATAAACAAGCAGCTCAACTTACCACCAGCGTAGCACCGTCCTGGAGGGCTGCTTGCAGGACTGGCACGTTGATGCACATGTCACAAAGCAGCTCCACTGTCTCAACCTGACCCACTTTGCGTGTTACAAGAGCACATGCCAACACATCCTCCACATCAGGCAACGGCTGCCCCTGCCCCGCAATGGCTGACACTTGCCATGCAGTCTCACCCAACACAGCCCCTGCCCCGGCCTGGGCCTGCGCTGCTGTGCCCTCTGATGCTAGCTGTGCAGCCCTAGCCGCTGCTGCCACTGCCGGTGCAGCTGTGCCGAGAGCGGTGTGTGCAAGCGGAGCCACTTGAATGCCGATAAACTGCGCAACCGCATGCAACACGTCCTGCAGACTGCTCTGGGCCGCGACGTTGACAATAAGCCTGGACAGGGCACACAAGCAGAAAGCACTGAGCATTCAGGGAGGTGCACAGCGCAGCTGAGGTCACAGACATTGTGCCGTGATGGCCTCTCAGCCTGTGCGCTGTGGCCGAGCACTGCATGCGCCCCCCCATGGTCAATGGTATGTCCCAAGCTCACCCTGTGGGACAGCCACTGCCATCCATTGGGACCAGCACCACGTGCAGAGAGCGGGTGTCCATGTTGGTGATGGGCACTGGGAGCGACATGTAGGGCTCACAGGTGTGGCTCTGGCTGCCACACACGTGGCATGTCACAGTGCTCACCAGGAAACCCTGCAGCCATGCACCAGGAGCAGCAGTAAAAGCGGCTGGTGCGGCCAAATGTGCAGCGAAAATGCTGAGTGAGAGAAGGGCTCATCCACATAGCCACCGCAACAGCAAGGTTGTAAGCTGTAACAAGTCAGGCACGATTCTCAGGAACGCAAGAGCCAGGAGCACACCCCAGCTGTGTACACACCTCAAACACGTCAGTCACTGCACTGATGCACTCTGAACGGCGCCGCAATAAGGTCGACTCAGCCACCTGTATGTGGGCAGCCCTCCCACAGGACCAACCACCATCATGATGCATGCTGGTAATGACACAGCTGTTCACAGATGTACAGCGTGCCGGAGCTTAAGGGGTATACGCTGAATGCACGGGGTGTGTCCCCCACTGTGATGCTCAGCCCACACACTGCAAAAGAACAATGCAGCGGCTGCCTCACGCTCCCCAGTCCACCCACCCACCTCCCACCCTATAAACTTCCCTCAGTGACCTGAAGTGCTGCTGCCGATCCCCAGCAACAGCATGGGGCGCTGGTGCACGCACCTGCTGCATAGTGGGCTGCCCGGCTATGGTACGATCCTGATGCTGCTTGCAGCCGGACAGTGTTGTGCACGGTTAACATCACGGCTCAGAATATTCAGCATGCCAACCAGGCACTCCTGCAGTGCGTTGGTATGCGCAAGGTGTTGAGACAACACACGCAGAGCTGGAGCATGAATATGCATCATGTAAGCCGCAGCATCAGCAGCAGACGCCCCTCTGCAGTGCCCCCTGCCCTGCCCACAAGCGTGCTGCACTGTTGCTGACCCCATCCTGCAGCACCAGCACCTAGCAGCAGTGGCATCCTGATGATGGCTCGTCATAATCCATAGGATTGACATACTGCCCCGGGGCAGTGGCAGCTGAAGATGGGATCGTGACACTGGTAAGGTCAAGCACGTGCACCATACCTCAACACCAGAAAGGGCTGCCGGAGCTCAGGGTCAACAACGCACCTCAGCGTCCTTGTGCTGGCCCATGCGACCACCCTCTTCTGGTGCACACCGCGGCTCAATGGTGCGCAGGCTTGCGATGATGTGGTGTGGTGCCACAGCGCCCAATCCACTCTGCACAGGGGAGGCGCTTGTGCGTCCACGCTGCAAGTGCACACAGCAGCAGCAGCAGCACTGAGATGGACAGGTGGAGCTGCATTGCAAGATGCCAGGTTTAAGCAGAGTCTAGCACGTCGTGCGTTGGATGGTTTCACAAAGCGTGATGGACTGATGAGCACTTGTCTTGGCGGCCCTGTACAGCATACTTGATAGTAACAGCCCCACCTGCGACATCTGTACGAAGAGATCAAACAGCTCTTGAGCAAAACTGCTGATGGGCTGATGGGACGAGCTCTGGTGGTGCATAACCAACCCTGCACAGCATGACCAGCCGACTTGGGCAACGTGTCCTGACCAGCCGCAGGGATACACATCAGTCAGCGCTGCCATGCGCCCTGTTGCCCATGCATGCTACCTGTGTTGCCAAGCTCTGGCTCGTCTTCTACACTGCACATAGTGACCACCACGACATGCAGCGCACACTCCAACACCTCCACCCTGCTGTACCCTCACTTGACAGGATGTAGTGGCTAAACAGGCGCGTGTGTGCTAGAACTTGCAGTGCTGAGTTCAGGTAGCACGTGTTGCCTAGGTTGGCAAGCCCAATGAGTCCTGGTACCTGTAGGTGGTGAACGTGTTCAGTACTGACAGTCGATGTGCTGCAACATCAGCTGACAGTGACGGCCATGCGTTGGTTGCATGACGCCGAGGTCATATTGGGCGTGGCCCGATGACATGCAACCCCACTCCTGACACCACATGCACGATGAGTACTTGACAGTAAGGACACTGTGGCTACCTGTCGTCAACAGGCGCATCAGCTGGGGTCGTGGCGGCGCAAGACGCACAGCAGCGCACGCACCTGCCGACGATGTGCAGCATCAACCTGCTGCTGTGCAGCTGTGGGGGCGTCGGTCTGAGCGGCAGGTGCGTGGCAGCGAGAAGAGAGGGTCAGAAGCAGTGCGTGGTAGGTATACACCACATACCGTACTCAAAGGCCCTGCCGTGTAGCAACACATAGCCCAAACACACACACTCTACAGCACCAGCCGGGCCAGCTGGACCAGCACACCATGCGCCAGAGCTGCTGTAGATGCAATCACTGGTCTGATCACTCTGGCTAGCTACACGTCTCCCCATGTGCACAGTGTATTTTCTGCTTTCCACCCTGCTCAACGTGTTGCACGTACACGCACCATATGCATGTCACCGTTTGCGTGCTCGTCATCCACGCTGGTCCTCTCAACTCCATCAAACTCGACGGGGCCCAGGGCACGTGGAGTGCTGGATGCTTGCTGTCGTGCCTCAGGCGCTGCAGCTTGCGTAGTCATGGTGGTGGTGGCCTGCGGGCGGCAAATGATTTAGAGCGTGAATGGCTACAGATGGAGCTAGGCTGCATTGTGTGGGCCCCATGGTAAGGACGTGGCAGGCACGGACCCTCACCGGTTGTATGCGCAGCCCCGTGTCAACCAGTGCACCCACCAACAACTGTCCACCCTCATCAGCTTGGCCACACGCCGGCTGCGGAGGCACAAACAACGGGGGGCCAGCTGTCTTGGATGGGACCTCTGTGGCTGCTGGTGTGCTGCCTGCGGTCGCGCCCTGGCTTGCAACACCCTGTGCGGAGCCATCGTCCAAGCACCCTTGATAAGCAGCAGTCCACAACAAGCAATGCGTGTTGCAGCACAGCACACCGCGGATGGCCTTCTCACCCCTGATGCAGACACCCATCCTGTTGTGCTCGAATCTACGTTGTGCTGATGAATAGTCACCACTGTAACCCTGATTATTGAAGGCACCTCACTAGCAGCAATGCAACCCCTCCACCCAGCATGCTCTCAAGCACCCACCTCAAAGCCTGGCTGCAGGTTTCTGGTGGTTGACGGCGATGCCCCAATGCGCCGTCTGTGATGTGTTTGCCATGAGCTGGGTGTCCGTTGGCTGCACAGAGGCGTGTCCTGTTAAGCCCGGGCGGATCAATGCATGAAGGAAGAACGCTTGAGAAGGAGGAGCGTGAGCAACAGGACACCCGTACAAGGAACCCCATCTCGCATGCATAAGGACCATCCTAGGTTCGTACACACCTTGTTGCGCTTGCGTGAGGGCTGGCTGACCTGGGCCGGCAAGATTGGGGTCCTGTGCCCCAGCCCCTCAATCCCAGCGCGCTGCGCTGCCTTTGCCAGTGGCCAGGCTACAGGGATGTCTCGTAGGCGGCTTGCAGACAGCATGATGCCCGCGGCATTCAGGCCCAGGATTGCAACTGGGGACGAGAATGGTGACGGCCTGCTGCAGATGCTGCTGCCTGCATCTCTGCCCCTTAGGCCCACGACGAATGGTTTGGCATCATGCCGCTGCTCCTGCATTGCGCGCTCAGTATTGCACATGGCCTATCGAAAGCTGCCAAAGCACACGTGGTTAAGGGGCCATGCCTCTGTGCCCCCGGCCATGTCCAGGTCGAGCCGCTGTGCAGCAGCGAGTGGCGCTGTGTGCGGCTGAAGAGACACGTGCACAATCACCATGATAGCATGCAGGGAACGCGAACCTGCCATGACTGCGCTTCATACATGTCAGCAAGTCCTGCACGCTGTGCTGAAATGTCACACGCACAGCGTAAAGCAAGCACATTGGGCGCACCGCTTGGTGTTGAGACACTGCAGCAGGCACGCAATTGGGCTGTTCCTGGCGGGGGGGGCTGCCAGTGTGGTCATCGACCTGCGTGCATGTACATGTATGTGAGCACACATGTTCGTGACAATGCACCAGATGGACTTGCGAGGTGATTTGCACACATGTGCTTGATGGCAGCCGTGGGACATAAAAACAACACCCCTTACCTATGCTGCGCCTCCCAGACGACCCCAAATGTCGGCCACCTCACCATCATCATTACCCAACACGTACCATGGGCGCATCCTGGGCAGGGTTGATGCTTGTGGTTGTTGGTGTTGAGGTTGATGGATGTGATGAGTCAGCTGGTGTTGTATCGCCCTTGCCAGCTGCTGCACCACCACTTGCCACCTGCAACCAAGCAGCACAGCTGCGTGAACAGTGCTATTGGCAGGTGGATATGAGGCGCCAGCTGGCAGCGGCAGGGCTGATATGGGTGTGCGCCCACAGCCATGTATGGCCTTGACACAACCTCAAAGCTATGTGCCTTGCTGAATGCCATTAGATTGATGTGGGAAGCATGCTGTGACATGAGCATGGATGGTGAGCTGCTCAGCTGCACTCACGACTTGGCAGGTGTTGCATGTGTGCATGGGGCGTGTTGTGTGCGATCTCTCATCGGCACGCACCACGCCCACATGCGCACCATGCCCAGCCCTCACCAAGAACCTTAAATAGAAAGCAAAGAAGCAAGGGACGAGCAGGTGTGGTCGTTGGTACAGCACTTGACCGGTGCCCTATGCTGTACCAAATATGACAGCACCTGCTGCCTCCCAAGCGACTGTGTCGGGCTCGGGCTCCGGCTTCTTGACCTTCGTGCGTATTGTACGATGTGTACATAGTGTGCAGAAAAGCACAAAGAGCACTACTTTGCCAGTGTTGCTGCGGTCACTTGCAGATACCCCTGATCGCGGCACTCACGCCTCCCTGGAGCGGAACCCAAGCCACGGGCCATCAAGAAACCACCCGATCATCAAGAAAGCCTGGCAACCCAGTAGCGTGCCGCACTGCAACGCCCCAGGAGGTATCAGTGGAAACATGCACTAATCCTGCAACGTCTCTACACTTGAACTGTTCAGATCCCCAACAACGCAGCTGAGAACATTCATCATAATGATTGTGATGATTTTGTGCTACAGAGATATCGTACATCATCATCCAGCAACCCTGGTCGCTTCACTCTCTCTGAAGAATGACTCAGGAGAATGATGCGAGTTCTGGTCTTCTGTCCTTCTGATCTATGGTCTATTGGCTGCTTAAAATTGGTCAATGTGGTGTTGACTGGACTTGCCATGGTCCTGGCGCCTCTGACTGGCTCGCTAGCACTCATGTCCGCTGTTTTCCCCGGCCTGCACCAAATGGAAACTGTTAGTGGCTTGGTGCTGCAATAAATCGGGGGCAGGTGCTCTCATCCATCAGCAACCCAGCCATAGCATTATTATTCCGTTCATGTATGCATGCCAGCAGAACAGGCTGGCAGCTGACGCAGCCCATCAGGACTGGCCTGTTCGCCTCTTAAGCTGTGGTATCGAGCATGCACAGCAAGTAGCGGAGCACAGCATGGTGACCCAGCAGCAGGATATGGCCCACGTGAGCAGCTGACAACAGCTGTGAACTCCCGGGCTGCCTAACCTCCCATCGTAAAGCTGCTGTCTTGAACAACGGAGCACCACACCAAGGAGCAGCATGTAGCGGCCCAGCCTGAAGTAGGGGCTGAACAGCGTGTTGCCGCCGGCCACCAACTCACCGACCATAACCAGGTTGTTGAGCACCCACACCCAGTTGCAGCGCCATGTCCACCCAGCTGGTGACTTGCACTCTGCTTCAGAGGCAAACCAAGTACTGGGCAACATGCAGTTGCCATGGGATCAAGTTGGGTGCCATGTTCCTTGCAGCAAGTAGCAACACACCTGAGACCCGGACCAGAGCTGTTGACTTCAGCTCAGATCAGGTGGTGGCTCATGCGCATAACTTTGGCTTTGGCAGCCCTGGTGCCCGTGGCAAGTGCGGCCCAGCAGATGCAGCACCAGGCAGTCAGGCATGATGAGGCCTTGGATGCCTCTGAGCACAAGAAGCAGAAAAGCATTGCACATACCGATAGCTGAGCAGGATGTGGGGCCAGCGCACGCAGGCAGCGAAGAGATTGGGATACCGTGGGGGTGTCGGCGCGGAGCAGTATTCTAGCATCATTTGCAGCTACAAACGGTATGAGTTTTACCAGCACACCAGCGTGGGTGTTAATTTTACCGGCAGGGAGAGAGCGGGGTGGGGCTGCACCCGAGGGCTGCATCTGTCTGGTGCTAAATGATTAGCAACCTCCCTGATGCATGCATTTGTATGTCAGCTGTTTTAGCGAACTGCTGATTTTGCTCCCCTGCACATGTTGAATTGGTGTGGGTCACGCAGCAATGTGAGCATATAGTGGTGGAGCTGTACACTGGACACACACCCTGCGAGGTGCTACAGCGCCAAATCAGCAACCCTCTGCCGCTTGGCTGGCGACCTGCAGGTGGGTTGTGGGTATGTTGGCTTGCATGGGTGGTGGAACATGTGTGTAAGTTGCAGTAGTGGCTGGCATTCACCATGAGTTTGTGGCATCAACACTTTATGAGATTTCACATCCCATGGGCATGCTGCTGCCACGGACGCAGCAGCAGTTGCAAACCCAGCAGTTGGCGAATGCGCGCCAGGACTTGGCAACAAGTTGTAAGGCGCTGAAGGATGCGGAGGTGGGGTGGAGACATGTATGCGGCAGCCTCTGGCGTCAGCACCTGATCTTGAACTTGGCGCCCTAACAACTCACGAGCAGCAAAAGTAAGGCATTCAATATATAAGCTTCGCCAATCATAGGCTTCGTCACTGCTCATACAACACTGACTGGGCCTCAAAATGCTAAACTGTTGTACTGTCATGCCACACATGTGAGACAGATGATATGTTTCCTTCAGTCCTTATGACTTGTGCGTGCTCTGGCCTCATCAAACTCGGGATACTGCCTGCATGTATGTGGACATCATAGAACAGCAGCTTGTGCAGTTTGCTCAGCAATTGTACTGGACGGCTGCAGAGGCCTGTGTGCAAAGTTCACCTGTAACACACCGCTGCAAGTAAGGCAGCCATCCATGCGCTGAAGGATGCTCGCGATTTTGCACGTATTTGTGCTAATGTTTACATGCAAGAGGCCATGCAGGCACTACACCCGATTTCATGGCAGCAATGAGACGTTCGTGCCAGCGAGGAACGGTTCAGGGGACCACTGCCAGGGCAGCATGGCCCAGTCAAAACCAGCCAGCATGGTAGAAACAAGCTTGCATTGTACCACGCATGAGCAGTCCACTCAAGCCACCAAAGAACCACCCACGTGTCCAGGCACGCCTCATCCAGTGGCAGCTGCACTGCAAATCCAGCGGCAGGTGCTGAACCCCAACGATGAATATCAATGCAAGAAGAAGAACACCAGCAACGCATCCGATGGCTGCTCAAACAATGCATAGCTCCTATGACAGACACAGCATACATGAGGTGGGTGCAATCATTTGCATGAACGTGTAAGCTCAACGCTACGACCTCCACACCACGACATTCGCTGAATCCAAGAGGCGGCACAAACAAACAACCAGGCATGAATGTCAAGAAAAGCACAGACACGCAGGGATGCCCAACCTCTCGCTTATGAGCAGCAGACCACCTGCGGCAGCAGTGCTTGTGTGATGCACGCACCAGTTCAACTAATGATCTGCATCGCAGTGGCCCATGTGCATCATTCACTTTGTGCTCCATCACCCCAACACCCTGCTGCTACCTGCCTGCCTTCTGAGCTTGAGCCTGACCTCTGCTGAACTGTGGCAGTGCCCCCTGCATTGGACAGTGGCAATCACTCAATACCATCACACCAGATGTCACCCTCCACCCGGTCCCCTCCGACCTCATAGCTCTGCCCACATCACACACGTCATGTTGCAGCTGCAGCAGCCAACCCCATGAATGATTTTGCCATCAGATGAGGGCAAGGGTGATGGTCGGGTGAGCAGGATGCTGCACGCACCCTCACGCACCCGTAGCTGAAGCTCCATGGTATTGGGTGATGTGCTGTAGCTCGGCGCTGATCTGGACCTGCGCCTACCT
>QAXD01000100.1:1735-12305 GCA_004335575.1 Haematococcus sp. NG2 | reverse complement strand
GGAGGAGGAGGAGGAGGAGGAGGAGGAGGAGGAGGAGGAGGAGGATTACAGTAGGGGTTCCAAGGAAGGCTCAGGTAGGGGGGAGTGTCCTCTGGGGGCCAGGGCATGCATGGGGTGGGCTGCTGTGTGGCAGCAGGACGCCCTTCGAGCAATGAAGACTCATCAGAGCGAGGATGCACGGAGTCCCATGTACATATCGACAGAACCCAACAGCACTTTCTTATGATGAAGCTGACTCTGCCGTTTGGGTGCCCAGTCAGAGTGGACTGTGCAGCCCGCCCGCGTGGATGCTGCCCGAGCCAATGATGCGCTGGCTGGTGCTCTGGCAGAGTTACCAAGTGGTAGTATAGCAGGCCATGCAGGAGGCCTTGCTCCTGAAAAGAAACATCTCAGGCAACCATTCGCTCAGAAGATCTACACGAACGATACATGCGGTGGATGGAAATGATCCCCAGAGGGCCTTCATTGGCGCTCGAGGCTGAATGTAACAACAACATCCGGCAGAGTTACCGCGGCTTAAGAAAAGATTGCGTTTCAAGCCAATAGGCTCACGAGACCGTAGCCCATGTGCTGTTTGCTTCATCTTTGCAGCAGCAGAACAGAACTAGCCAGATGAAAAGATCTCCTGGCCACGCACGCTGATGTGGCTCTGAGCATGTGTCTGCCGATCCATGGGCTGCCCTTTGGAAGCGTGCTGCTGATGCAGCTGCAGCACGTGCCGCTCGCTTATAAGCGAGCATGAATGCCTGCCGCGTACAGAAACGTAGGAAAGGCGAGGCTGTTCAGTGTTCACACAAATGTGCCCGGGACGAGCGCTGTATGCTGGATGGGAGCGCGTTAGTTGCACTCAGTGAGCCATTGGTCAAGTTATGATAACCATAGGTCATGTTTCATGTGCTGCTCCTGTTCCATCCTCACGTGTTACCTCGCCCGCTCATCACCATCCACGGTCCGGTGCCCCTTGGCAAGCAAACCAGGCATGGTCGCACAGCCCAGTACACCCTTTGCTGCCTGGAAGGGTCTGGGACGTAACCCCGGGTCTGGAATGTAACCGCCCTCCCCCTCCACCCGCACTCTCTCCGTCTGCGGCTGCACGTCCAAGGATCACAACCAACACCAACAGAACACCAATTAATGTATGCGAGAACAGCTCGTGCAACGCCCCTCGCCTTCACCCCCCCCACACACACACCCCACCACCATCCCCTGTACCTCACGGCCTAACGCTTGTGGCCCCCAGCCCACACCTGTTAGTGCCCTCTCACACCCTCACACCTCTGTCTCTCTCACGCAAACTCTCTCACACACACTCTCTCGCTGTCTCTCTCCCACTCGCTCTCTCACTCCCATGCAAGGCATGCGCATTCCCTCCGCTATGTTCGCATGTATGGCTATGGTCCAACAGGCATGCACAGCCAACCCACACGGTGATGGGTGCATGGCAGCCCCTTAACCCCAAATATCCGGGTTCAGGGTTTCCCCCCCTGACCCTGGATGGAATTCAGGGTTCCGGGTTTTGCCCTCCAATGCAAGCCTGCCACTGCCCGCGCTGCCCCATGCAACACCCACGGCCCAAACCAGCCGCCGCTTGCGCTCACACATGATGCAGTGTGAGAGGCAGCGTACCACACCCATTGCAGGTGTGAGCCATTGCTGGTCCGTCTGTGCTGGGATCTTCTTCCGCTGCGCTCGCTGATGAGATCCCCAGCTGCATGCCACGCCCTGCATTCCAGCAGCGGACCTCTGGCACATGCTGCAGATCCGGATCTGGCGTGGATCGCGGATCTGGAGGGAGATCGTGGGCAGATCTCAGATCTAGATCACGGATCTAGATCTTGAGCTTGTAGCGGTTGACACCCAGTGTGCGCAGGCGCAGGGCCTGCAGCTTGATGAAGCCACCCGCGTCGGCCTGTGGGAGGCGGACGGACCACAGCAAGCAGCAGGTGGTGACTCACCATAACAGCAACAGCATCAGGTAACAGAAGCAGGTAACAGCACAGGTGCTTACTCATGATGACAGCACCACTATCAACATAACCGCTACAGCCCCAGCAACGACGACCGCATGTGTCAGGGCAGGATCAACAAGAAGAAGAACCACAAGGAGCAGCAGCAGCAGCAGCAGCAGCGGCAGTAGAGAGAGCCATGCAGCAATGCCTGCATCATGGCGCCTCCATGCACAGTGTGCCCACACCTCAATACCCCCAACAGCAGCAACCCAGGCAAGGGGGCGGCCAGACGGTGGGTGCCTGACACCTAAACCCGAAACCCTGTATTTGTTTGTTAGTTTGTCTGGGTGCCTGGCATGATCAGCCCTGCCCCTGTAGCCCCAGTGCCCCCCCCACACGTGTCGCCTGCTGCAGCCCCCACACCCACAACAGCCTCCCATGGAAAAAACCCCACATCCAGCAGGAAGAGGAGACGCACAGCGCAGGTAATACATCCGTACATGACACACACACAGCACAGTACAGCAGTACAACTGTGCAGCGGTACACAACGTAGTGCCCGCACGCGCACCTGGTTGTACAGCCCCTTGTCGTCCTCAAACAAGTGTTTATGTTTTGGGGTTTTAGGGTTCAGGGTTTAGGGTTTTAGGGTTCAGGGTTTAGGGTTTTGAGGTTTAGGGTTTTAGCGCACCTGGTTGTACAGCCCCTTGTCGTCCTCGAACGAGGCAATGACCTTGTCGTAGAGTGAGAAGGGGGACTTGCGGCCCAGCACAGTCACGTTGCCCTTGTACAGCTTCACCTTCACGGTGCCTGTGGGTGTGTGGTTGGCTATAATAATAACAATACACGCCATTGCACAGATGTTTCTGCATGCCGGAGCCTGACAGTCATTAGCCCAACACCTAGATACCCAGGAACGCTAGCCCTGAAAACTGGTGGTTGGTGTACACAGCATACATTGTGGTTGGTGTCAGGGTTGGCGCACGTAACGTTGTGCTTGGTGCACTTGAACATTGTGGTTGGTGCACAAAGCATAACAGCAACATTCAACCGCAGTCCATGCTCTCATTATCCACAGCCAATGCTCTCGTCAGCCACAGTCTACACCCCCTCAGCCACAGTCAGCGTTCTCATCAACCGCGGTCAAACCGCAGTCAAACGCGGTCACCATCCGCAGTTCAAACGCGGTCAAACGCGGTCAAACGCGCACCCGTGCAGTACTCCTGCGTCTTGTCGATCAGCGCCTGCAGCGCCTCGCGCTCGGGGGAGAACCAGAAACCGTTGTAGATGAGCTCCGCGTAGCGCGGCATCACGTCGTCCTGCGGTACGCCGCGGTACAACATGGTACGATGGTGCATGCGGTACATGTGGTACAACACGGTACAAATGATGCGGTACGTCACGGTACAACACGGTACGATGGTACATGCGGTACATGCAGTACAGCGTGGTGCGGTGAAGAGCAGGGGCCCGGGTGGAGTATGGCCAAAAGGGCAAAAGCCAGCAGACACAGGTGCAGGAAGCCAGTAAACGTTGTTGATGGTTGGATACAAACCCAAAGATTGGAGCAGTACAGTGAAGTACGGGACAACACAAGAGAGGGTCAGGCTACCCGCCTCGCCTCCAAATGAGGATCACCGTGCCAACAGGTAGGTCACACCTTCCCCACACATCACAACTCCTCAGAGGTGACACCCGCTCTCTCACACCTCCCCACACGCTCTCACACAAACACATCCTCTCACACCTCCCCACACCTCTCATACCTCCCCACACCTCTCACACAAACACAGCGCTCTCACACAAACACGCCCTCTCACACAAACACACACACCCTCACACCTTGAGGTGCATCTCAGCGCGGTCCAGGGTAAGGGACTCGATCGCGCGGTGCGCGGTGAGCAGGATGGTGCCTGCGGTACAGGCAGTACAGGTTCGTGCGGTACAGGCAGTACAGGTTTGTGCGGTACAGGCAGTATAGGTTTGTGCGGTACAGGCAGTACAGGTTTGTGCGGTCCAGGCAGCACAGGTTTGTGCGGTACAGGGTGGTGAGCGCAGTACGGAATATGCAACACCAAACTCCCACGTGCTGACAACTGAATGGATGGGTCAGGACGTCTGTCATCGTGTTTTTAACACCTAACCTACACCTGACCTGTGATGCTATGAACACGAATTAGAATCCAAGACTAAAAAGGTCGCTATGAACGCAGACGAAAACATAAGAGTGAGCCTGGCCCACGTGACGCTGACCTCTGATGCTATATAATGTATGAATACGGATAAAAGACTGAAAAACGATGAAACACGAACTAAAATCAAAGACTCAAAAAGAGTGAGCGGTCATTGCGCACCGCCAGGCGTCTCATACACGCCGCGTGACTTCATGCCCACAAACCGTGACTCCACCAAGTCCACGCGCCCCACACCGTTGGCGCCGCCCAGCTGCGGTCAAACGCGGTCAAACGCGGTCAAACGCAACGGTTCAAACGCACGGATCAACCGCAGCGGTTCAGACGCCAGGTCAAGCGCAACGGATCAAACGCACGGATCAAACGCACGGATCAATCGCAACGGATCAATTGCACGGATCACACGCACGGGTCAAACGCATGGTCAAGCGCCCGGGCAAATGCCAGGTCAAGATGCCCACTCAAACGCGCAGTGGTATGCCCGGTCCAATGCCTGGTCATATGCCCGGTCATGCGCCTGTACCATTCAGGTTGAAATAAGGGATCAGATCGCCATTCCTCCCAGATCACAACGCCCCCAGATCGCCCCAGGTCACAGCGCACGGTTCAAATTGTAACCTCTCAAGCAGACACAGCTCAAGCGTCTGCTAAGACTGCCCCCAGATCGCCCCAGATCACAGCGAGCGGTTCAAATGACAATTCAAATTCAAAATTTCAAACGCGGCCCCACCTCGTTGAGCTTGGTGAGCATGGTGGCGGGCGACATGCGCACACCGTTGATGGCCACTGGGTCACCCTTCTCAAACTCCAGCTCAAAGATGGTGGGCTCGTCGGGCGCCTGGCACATGTGAGAGAGGGCAGGGGCGCAAGTGTGAGGGAGCAGAGGAGCAAGTGTGAGAGGGACGGAAAGTGTGTGCAGTGCAGGAAGAAAAGTGTGAGAGGGGTGCAGGGGTGAAAAATGTGAGGGGGGGCTGACACCTGGTGCTGCCAACCAGGGACTCCTGAAGGGCATCCAGGAAAAGGAACACAGCTAAGGCAGGCCACGGGCAACAGCGGCCAGACCATTTGAACCTGGTCACACCCGGTCAGACCTCAGTCAGCCCTGGTCACCGTTTCAGGCAACACCAAGTGCCAGGACCTGGACGGCTGTGAGAAAAGAAAAAGCAGCTCAGCAACGGACCAGCGCCGCGCACATGTTCAGGCGACACCGCCCTAGACGGCTATGAATATTTACAGAAAAAACCAACAAGAAGACCAGCGCCGCGCACATGTTCAGGCGACACCGACCTGGACGGCTATGAATATTATAGAAAAAATCAACAAGAAGACCAGCGCCGCACACCTGTTCAGGCGACACCGCCCTGGACGGCTATAAAGATTGTAAAAAACAAACAAAAAGGACTGCCGCCGCGCACCTGTTCAGGCGACACCGCCCTGGACGGCTATAAAGATTGTAAAAAACAAACAAAAAGGAATGCCGCCGCGCACCTGTTCAGGCGACACCGACCGCGTGAACATGTCCTCACTAGGCGACACCCAGGGGTCCTCCAGCGCGTTGCCCTCGTAGGAAATGTGCAACAGGTTGGCGTCCATGGAGTATGGCGGCTCGTTGCGCTTCTTCTGCAGGGTGCAAGCATTGACAAATACGGTTTTAGGGTTCAGGGGAGGGATTGAGGGTTTTGGAGGTTCGGAGTTTTAGAGGTTCAGGGTTTGGGGTTTCATGGCATTAGGGTTGCAGGGTTTTATGGTTCAAGGATGCACAGTGCAGGGTTTTGGGGTCAGGGCTTTGGGGGTCAGGGTATTAGGGTTCAGGGTTTTAGGGTTCAGGGTTTTGAAAAGCGGCAAAAGGAGGCCCAGGCTTCAGTCCACCCAACCCCCCAGCCACGGCTAGACTGCTCAGGCCCATTTCCACGTCAACTGCCCATGCTCAGTCACATGCCATTGATATCTTAGGACCCCGAGCAAACGCCATGCAAACGCCAAGCCCAGTTAGGCGCTGTCCAACCGGCGGGTGGATTCAAACATCGATCAATCTAGGAGCTGAACCCAGGTCAAACAATGTCAAACACAGTCAAACACCACTCAAGCGCCGGGCCAAGCCCAGTGCCAGTCAAACGGCGTCAAACGGCGGTCTAACACAGGTCCAAAGGGCAGTCAACCGGCAGTCAAACATGGGTCAGGGTCAAAAAGGAGTCAACAGCGTCGCGGTCAAACAGGGGGTGAAAAGCATCACAGTCAAAAGGGGGTCAAAAGGGCAGTCAAAAGCGGGTCCAAAGGGCAGTCAAAAGGTCGTCAAAAGGGCAGTCAAAAGGGGGTGAAAAGGGCAGTCAAAAAGGGGTCAAAAGGGCAGTCAAAAAGGGGGCCAAAAGGGCAGTTAAAAACATGGGTCAAAAGCACCGCCACACCTGGGGCACCGGGATGCCGTTCTTCTCCGCGTACTCAATCAGCTTGGTGCGTGACAGCAGGTCCCACTCGCGCCAGGGGGCGATGACCTTGATGCCAGGCTGCAGGCTGTAGTAGCCCACCTCGAAGCGAACCTGCGCCACGCGTGTGCACCGTGATCATCATCATGCGTTATCACAATTAAGCTGTTGTACTGCTTTGATTTGTGCTGCACTGTTGTACTGTCATTACACGGCTTTGCACGGTTAACCCCACGATGCTGCGGTTTGGCACATGTCCCTCCATGCCTGCTTGCGCGCGACCATGATTGACCAAAACGGGGTGATCGCAGTTGAGAAGAAGTCTGACAGTCTGACAGTCTGACCGTGTTGGACCATGTGGCCGTGGCGGGTCAAAGGGATGTGACAAGAAGGGTTTGACCGTGTTGGGCAACAAAGGTTTGACCGTGTTTGACCGGCCCAGCAGGGTACGGCCAGGCAGCGTTTGGTCGCCAGCAGGGCTTGGCCAGCAGGGTATCCCCATGTCATCATCACACCACCACACCACCACACCACCACACCAGAAGGATCAAACGATCATGCTAAAAGGCCTAAACCCTTTTCGATAGTACGTGGACCTCCGCCTCACGGTAAGTGATAGATTTTGGTAAACTTTGATATCTTTTGTTAAGCCATGATGATCACACGCACCCTGCGGCCCCAGCGTCACACACCTGGTCATTGCCCTTGCCAGTGGCGCCGTGAGACACGGCGTCAGCGCCCACAGCCTTGGCGATCTCGATCTGTGGTCAAACACGTGGTCAAACGCGCGGTCAAACACGCGGTCAAACACATGGTCAAACGCGCGGTCAAACATGCGGTCACACACGTCGGAAAACGCATGGTCAAAGGCGCGGTCGAAGGTGAAGCCACCCTGCTCCCAAACGGAAGCGCAAGTGGGATGCACATGCGTAGCAATGCGTGATCATCTGCCGTCAAACAATTCATGCATCATTGCAGCAGCATGAAACCCTAAACCTGCCCAGCAGCTGAAAGCTGTGGTACGCCGTTTTCTTGCTTTTATCACACTCTCACACACCTGGCGCTTGGCAATGAGGGGGCGGGCGATGGAGGTGCCCAGAAGGTACACGCCCTCGTACTGCGAGTTGGCCCTGCGGTACAATTTTCAGTGCAGGCGGTACAATTTTCAGTTTAGGCGGTACAAGTTTCATTATGAGCGGTACAAGGTTCAGTGTAGGCAGTACAAGGTTCAGTATGGGCGGTACGAACTTCAGAACAGGCTGATACACAGGCATCGCACACGCCGCGGCACACAAGCAGTACACAAGCAGGAGGTGCACATGTCAGCACACAGTTCAGTGCACACACGGTGCGAAAGGCTGGCCATGGCATGTGCTCCCAGATGCGGGAGGCGTGCTGTGTTGTGCTTTGGCGTGCTGTGCTGTGCCGTGCCGTGCTGCGCAGTGCGCTTCACGATTTTGTGCACTGTGCTGTGCTGTGCTGCGCCCGCTGTTCCTCACGCACCCTGCTGAACAACCTCAGCTTATCATAAGGACGAGAGCCAATTGTATGTGCATGGGACACAAATGGGTGTGCTTGGGCGAGCACAACAGGTAAAATGCCCCCCCCCAGGAAGACGTTCACAAGCATGCATGGCCCGCATTACGTCGCACGCCCCGCATCACCTGAACATGGGGAACACGTAGTCGCGCACAAACTCCTCACGCAGGTCCTCAATGAAGATCTGCTTGATGCCCATCTGCTCCGCCTTCTTGCGCGCGGGCTCCAGCTCCTCGCCCTGCGGTCAACGGTCCAAGTCAACGGTCAACACACGGTCAAAGTCAACGGTCAACGGGGTCAAAGTCAACGGGTCAATAGGGGTCAAAGTCAACGGTCAACGGGGTCAAAGTCAACGGGTCAATAGGGGTCAAAGTCAACGGTCATCGGGGTCAAAGTCAATGGTCAACGAGGTCAGCAGTCAAGACCCATGCACGGTGGACGGTCACAGTCGATGCAGAATGACAGCCAACGTGGTGTAAAACAACGCGGGCCAAGGCTGGTCAGGGTAACAGCTGCGATCAGTATGTGGTGCATGCACGAATGGCATGTGGGTCACTTGTGAGTGCACGCATGCGAGGTTGGCGTACTGAACAGCCACCAGTGTGCAGCACTTCCATGCACAGGGCGACACATCACGGGAGATGGGGATGTGGGACAACCCAGCGCGCATTGTGCTCGCGTATTATGCTTGCATGGGCACGGTCCAGCAGCAAAGTGTACAGCACATGGCTGTGCATGTGGTCGTGGGCCTGCTTACAGGGCACCCAAACAAGCAGCATGTCATGCTCGATATGATGTGCATCTCAACAACATGTACTGCATGCAACATGCTCATGAGCCCCAGCACCGACACCCCTGCACATCGCACCACACCTCGCACCGCGATGTGGTCGATAACCTGTCCCACGCGCATCGCGCCTCCCCAATTGCCTTTAGAGCGCACCCATGTGATCTCGCGACCCATCAGGTCCCCGCTGGAAGTCACAAAGCTGAAGTGGCGTGCAATCCCGCGAGTATCCCGGCGCTTTGTGATACCCGTAGCACGCGAGCGACTCGCCGGCAAGGGCAATGCGCATGCTCGTGAGAGGCCATGCGGCTTGCATGGGCTGGGTGCATCATGGGGCCCCTCACCTGACCCAGGTCAGCGGTGAAGGTGACCACCTCGCACTCGTAAACATCCTGCAGCCACTTCAGGATGATGGAGGTGTCCAGGCCGCCCGAGTACGCCAACACCGCCTTCTTCACCTTGCCCTGCTGGCCAGCCATGGCCCGCGTGGTCACCACGCGGCGCGAGCCGCGCGCGGGCGCCACTGGCGACCGCCTGCGGAGAGGTGGGGACAGAAAACCCTCATCATGTGTAACGTCTTTCATTCATTCATCATCATCGCAACTGCTGCCCCATGTGACCGTAAAGGTACCAGGCTGCCCGCTGCTTCGCGGAGCGCCCTTGCATTGACATTAGCACATCCATTGCCAGAGCGAAGCCCAAGCGTGCAGCAACACTGCAGCGATCGATCAAATGTGCTGTCCAATGCTGCGGCTCCGGGCACAACTAAGTATCCAACTTCCAACTTGCTTGCTCACCAAGGGTTGAGCTGCGAGACCCCAACATTCCTATCCTGTCTGATCAGGTGGAGGCGAGAAGAGGAACCTCCACAGAGGAAATGTATCGAGCGCTGCGGCACGCCTGTTCGTGTGACCCCAATCACACACGGCGTGTGTGAGACCTCGAGGGGTTTGCGGGGTGTGTGCCGATGCAGCGCACGCGCATTGCTTGGTTTCTCATCTGACGCATTCGGTGATCGATCAAATTCGCTGGAAGATTGTTGCTGGCCTGCAGGTGTGTGTTCCACCCGTGCGATGGGCACAGCCAGTGCGACTGTTTCAATACTATGCGCACCTTCATGCTACGAATGGGTGCTGCTGTGCGTGTTTGTGGTGGCTGATGTGGATGTGTGTGGAGGTGTGCTTCATGCATGCCACATCGGCACATGGAAGGCACACAAGCTGCACCCACAGGCACACCCAGCTCCCAGCCATTGCATCCCTCTTGCAGCAGTGCAGCAGCTGGGTGCACGCACAACTGCAAGCAGCATGCATCATGGCGCAGGGTGCCATGAGCATGGCCTGTGCTTGCTGGTCGGGCCAGATGCGTGTGGCCACAGCTGCAGACACGCACACCGCACCACAGTGCCACGTCCTGCATGGGCGTGCGTGCATCCAAGCATTCATGACATCAGTTGAGGCAACAATAAGAGGGGTTCATGGCGCCATGAGTGGGTTACGCTCTCGTGCACACAAACCCATGCATACGTGTGAACTGCATGCCACCCCAGCGCCACATGGCCGTGCGTCTCGTGCGCCTGCAGGGCCCACCCGCAGTCAGACAGCCAGTGAGACAGCAGGTCAGCCAGGGAGCCGCAGTCAGACCCGGAGGGAGCCAGCATGCGCGCCAGTCTGTCTGTCG
>QAXD01000010.1:91880-103271 GCA_004335575.1 Haematococcus sp. NG2 | reverse complement strand
AGTGGGGACCCATGCTACGCACTGGGGTACAGGTTGAATAATGAGACATGCTGTGTTGTTACACTGATAAAGCCTTTCATGACACTATGCACACCGTTCAACCTCAGTCGCATAAACTACACATGCATACCCTGCTGGAACGCTTCTGAGAATACCACTCAAGTTGCGCAACAACATAAATGGCATGCCCACCTTCAGGCACAGGCGGTAGCTGGGCAACCCTTATGGCTGCAGGGGGCTGAGGAACTCAGAGGTGTTGAGATATATACACATTTGCATCTTCGTTTGACAGTCACCTCATCACAGCTCAGCAATGCAATACCTGTTCCTCCATCCCGTGACCACAATTGTTTTCACAGCATCAAAACTCATCATCCACATCATCGTTGCGCGGGCAGCCGGGCACAGCCAGTAAGGCGGTCAGGAGAGCGTGCAGCCTCACTGCTTGCCAGGTCTCCGGAGGTGGCAGCCACCATGCCTGTGGCATTGTTTCCTGGGCGCGCATATGAAAAAACAACATGCTCTGGAATGAAGATATGGATGGCGCCATCCACCATCTGCAACACCATTGCTGCAGCGCCTTGCAAGTGCTCTGCCTAAATAAAAATGAATAGCACGACGTCTCACAGATGTTTCTGCATGCCGGAGCCTGCACTCTGCCTGCTGCCGAGCATCTGCACCTGGACCTCCTTGGCGTAGCCGCTGCACATGCATGTGGGTGTTGAGCTGCAGTTGCTGGAGCTGATGCCAAGCAGTGGCTGAGCGCCTCAAAGTTCCTGCCGCCGGCCCGTGCAGCGCGTGGCACCGCTGCCAACACCTGCCAGATGTTGCCGCCAAACAACACCACCTTGCCGCCAAACAACGCTTCAGGCCCTGCGCGAACCCCACAGGCTTTCAGAGAAACACGTTTGCAGTCGCCTTATTTTGCAGCAGCATACTTGCTTGAGATTTGGAACGGCGCTCCACCTGAACAATGTCTGAGCCTGAAATGTGTCAGGATTGTTGGTGAGGCAGCTAGATACCAACGTGGCCCGCGCCCCACAGTTGCCAGTCTAAATGCTGCAATTGTGTAAGCTACGAACTTTTCAAATGGGCATTGGGGCCTGGTGCAACAATGGCGGGCAGGACGAGGGTGCTTGATAGCTTGTTCAGAGAGCAATTTGACAGCGCACTGCCACCTCCACGGTCCCGGTCCAGTCATGCACCAAGCCCCCACGCCGAGACCCAATACTTAAGATGATGCTGACACTGTGACCAATCCATTCGTCCCCATTCCCCCCTGCCACTGCTGCGATTGTGCCTGCACAGGTGCAGATGTTCAAAGGGCATGGCGCCCAGTTGGTGAAATACAGAGCAGTCGGGCTGATGCTGCCCTGCATGATGGTATTATAAATTGGCTCCGTACATCTGAAACATACTTTGTTCGGGCGCATAGGCGCGTTCATTTCACTGTGCGATGCAAATACTCGTCGCGCATAAACGGGAGGGAAAGAGGACATTTCTGCATCGGGACGGTCGTCACCTTTTGCGCCTATGGCTTCGCCTACGTGCAACCCCTTCTACTATTTCGCTTGGTTATTTACTAGCTGCAGCCGCTGCTACACTCTGTGTTGCTGTGTGGATGTTGACTCTAGTACACAAGCAAGCAGAAAACATCACCGACGACGACTTAAGGTGCTATATACGGAGATACCCTGATGTGAGGAAGTTGTTCGGTGAGAACGTGGAGATGGCCCGTCTTCACTGGAATAATTACGGGCGCGCTGAACACCGCAAGGTGCACTGTCCAGCGCCACGAATCAGGTCGTTGATGATATCCTTGAATGACAGTTTTATTAAATCACCCAACTCTGCGGTCTACTACCTTGCAAACGATCTAATGTACCATGTGCCGCAGTGTAGGCCTTGCGGCCCCGCGTACAGTGTTTGCGACGGAAGTATTCCCATGACAACAGTCAGCGATGCCGATCTGGTGGATATCCACGCCACTGCATATCGGCCTACAAAGTTCAATTGCGAGCTGATGACACCTGCATTGTGGCAGGGCAATCATTTCGTGAGGAACAGGATGCCCTTGCGGGTGCAAATTGATGATCGTGCACCTCCAACAATCAATATTCTGATGTGCGGCAAGATTGGGGGATTGGTGGGATTGGTGGGAAAGATTTCACTGGAGGACCCCTCTCTATTATGCATTTTGCAAATGAGATGATCAGGCAAGGGTTCAATGTGCGATGGATCAATGTGGATGGGGAGGGGCTGCAAAGGGACGAGTTCCTGCAGCATGCAACACATTATCACAATCTGGAAGCGTTTGTTCAGAAAGTTGGTTTTGTGTATGCGGCTCGCAGCGTTTCAACCCCTGCCATAGTGTGCAACCCAATGGATATCTTCATGGCCACGATTTACTTCACTGTGCAGATCGCGCACTTCACTGCCAAAGCCTATGCGTTTCAACAAAAGAATGTCCTGTACTTCATACAGGACTTTGAGCCCATTTTCTTTCCCCAAGACAGCAACTTCATTGAAGCTATGGAGAGCTACCGGCTCCCCCATTTTGCAATTTACAGCACCCCATTCTTGACCAAATGGTTCGAAGAAGCAAAGTATGGCCAGGCTGCTTTCCTTCCACCTTCAATGTTGGACAAGGTCAGTTTCAGCGCCATGCCTGCCATGAAGAGGTGGCCGAGGCTGGACACACGTGTGCTGGAGGATCGCAGCAGAACACGGAAGCTGATTGTGTACGCGCGCTCCCACGCGGACCGCAATGCTTACACATTGACCATCGACTCCCTGTCCTTTGCTGTTTGCGCTGGGGTGTTTGAAGGGGACTGGGAATTCATTGGTGTGGGGTCTTTGAAAGACTACGTCTTGTACTTGGGCACGCAGTGTGGCAAGAAGGTCGTGTTGGATGTGAGGAAGAACGTCCCAGAACCCGAGTATTTGGAGCTCCTTCGCACAGGCGACATTGGGTTTTCGCTCATGATTTCACCCCACCCAAGCCTGCCCCCCTTTGACTTTGCTGCTGCGGGGTTGATTGCTGTCACGAACTCCTTTGAAACCAAGACAGCCGAGATGTTCCTTGACGTGGCCCCAAACTACGTGGTGGTGGAGCCGTACATTGATAACATTGTGGACGGTCTGCGCGAGGCCGTGCAATTGTCAAGGAACCTGACGCTGCGCCAGCTGGGCTCCGACATGTTTTCGTGGGAACATAGCTGGGATGGGCCAAGGTGCTACGGCACAGTGCTGGGCAATAAAGTCCGCGAGTGGACTTCCACCAAGTGGGCAGAACCCCTATGGTGACACAATATATGGTAATTCAAGATAAGGGCTTCAGTGGGCCTTGGGTGATTCAACTGATCCAGGGGATTCAGCAGCTTTGAGTGCATTCAGCACGGGCGTAATGATCCAACCTCAGATGTTTTCAAAGGTTCGATTCTCAGTGATGACCCTCCATTGAAGGCGTTGGTAAGAGTAAAGCCGCCTTCCGTTCCTGTTTGTATAATGCACGACGCTTACGCCAGTATATGGCATCTCGCGGCTTGCTAAACTGATAAAAAGCCGCATCAGTTTGAGAGTTTCCTTTTCATCAGCTTGCTTTGAGAGGGGTTTTTTCAAATAAGCTTGCTGCATCAAGCACCATCATCATCCGCTTTAACATGAATTCTTCTTGTTGTAACAGAAGCCGTAGGCGCCAGTCAAGGCCCTGTTCGGCATGTCAGCAAACTTTCCACTCACCAGTGCATCAGTCCAAAAGCTCTGCATCCACAACGTCTATACAGCATGATATTAGCTTTGCCAGCCTTTGGTTCTTTCCACACTGCATTACACTGTAGCTGCATCTCTAAGGTCTATCGTCTCCAGTGCAGCAAAAAACTGTGCAAACGTAGCTCTAAGTGCAGCAGTAGCAGCACAGTCAAACGTCAAAAGAACCTTGTCATCTACCCCCGCCTTCATGCCTAGCCGTGCACACATCTCTCACATGTACGCTGTGACCAGTCCAATTGTTCCCCGTCTCTACCCTCAGGTTGCGCCTGCACAATCGCAGCTGAGCGACATTCTGTAGCGGCCGTGTTGCAACCTGCCGCTGGACCTGCCCTCAGCCACCACAGAAGCTGCCCCCAGCTGCCCCAGTCCTGTTGCTTGAAGTTAGCGCTGTATGTTGCTAGCCTAGACTGGTGACCTCTGTTGTGCTCCCCTCTTGGATGTGCATTGCTGCTGAGTTGCGCTTTTTACCACGTTTGCCACTGATTCATCATGCTCCGTGTTTCCACCTTCCGCCGTGCTCCCACTGCCTGTGCTGCTGCATTCCAGCCATACTTCCTGAGTGCAGTCTTGAGCTCTCTCCAGACCAGCACGCCGGCTGGGAGGTGCTCAGATGTAGATCTGCACGTACAAATGCCTCCAGCAGGGGATTGTCGGTAGACACCAGTTTGGTCCAGAACTTCAGCACACAGCGCATCCAATAGAATGTGTATGGTCGTTGACAGGGTGCTGACAGGATGGTGTGTAACGTGTGAACCTTTTTGTGATGGGTTTCATCGCAGGGAGGTGGACCCTGATCACAATTGCGCCCAGATGCACAACAATCAGCCGGTACTGTTGGCTGTAGTCAAGGAGTGCAGTTGTGCGTTTTAACATGAGTCAGGTGTCAAACCAGTTGTTGCGTGCATGGCAGGTGGCATGCTGGGTTATGCGAGCGGCAGCACAAGTATATGATCAGATCTTCACCCTTGGCATACAACAGACAACACAGCAGGGTTGGAGCACGGTCATACATCATTTGGGAGAGCTTGAGCACACTTGTGATGTGGCTGGTGGGTGGGTACTGGTGCGGGTCACTGTTGTGGATGTTCCAGTTGCGTGAGAATGGGGGCTGTTTCCGAGTGTGCTGGTACTCCTGCAGTTGGTGATGTGTATGCGCTGGTGTTACTCCCCCCCCCTGTACATATTAGGTTCAGATTACTGGAGACAGCAGGCATGCACTGTCATTCATTATACCGTAGTGACAGGCCTGATGTTAGTTCAAGATGTGTGCTTTGCATTTGAATATAGCAGGATGTTGCATGATTGCCGGAACTGATAGCATTCGCTACAGCTGTGTTTCGCCTTCAGTTTCTGTTACAGGAACAGTAGCTGGGTGGTCAGGGAACCGGCCTTTTGCATGTGCCGTTGAAAAACAGTGGGAGCTTTGGGTACTGTTTGCTGCACTGAGCATCATGCTGAAGCATTACTGATGGGCATTCACGGCAGCGTCATGTTAACAGTCATCATTACATTCTTACAGTCGGGTAGCTCCATCTGTGACACGCCGCATTATTATTATAACTATAACTATGATAGCTTGCCCCGTTATTATCGCACGCTCAGAGGTGCCTGAGGCTGGTGTACGCGTCGTGTCACATCACACTCCACTCTTGCTGGGGGTTCACCTCCCCATGGTGACCCAAAACTCGCCAGAACCAAGCGGCACCAAATCCAGCACTCTCAGGCGCAACACACCGGCTGCGTGCAAGTACTGCATGTGTGTGAGGAATGTGATGGGGCTCCACTTCCACGAGTGGCAGTCCATGTAGGTTTCCAACGCCCTGTGAGCGGCGTACATCGCAGAGGGATGGAACCGCACACTAGCAGCCAGGTCCATGCGCTGCTTGGCGATTGCAGCTGCTTCAGAATCACGCGCCAGCCGGTGCGGGTGCGCCACACTGGGCTCGTAGCCCGAGGGGTAGATCAAGTTGGGGTCGAGCATCACATGCTCATACACAGACCGGGGCGCAGGACGCGTGGCGTTTGTGATCCATGCCTCGATCAGCTCCCCAACACCGGTCGGAGTCTTGAGGAAATCAAACACATACCGGTAATCAGGAACAGCCATACGTAGCAGCCCACCTGGGTTCAACACTTGCTCAATGTGGTTCAGGTGGGAAATGGGGTTTGGCACGTGTTCCAGCACATGGGACGAGACCACCAAGTCAAACTTTGTGCCACCGGTGACATCAACAAGGGCTCTGCTTCCGTCCCACGCATATGTGATGTGCGGTATGCGGTCCACAGGGACATCTTTATCATTGGCATACTTGGCTCTTAAGCCGCTATCATCCAGGTGGTCAGCAAATTTTGTGGAAGGTGAAACAGGAAACAGGGGGTTGAACAATGGTGATATCTCAAGCACAAGGTGTTGTTGAGACACAGCTTCACTGTAACCATGTGTCAAGTATTGCTTGCGATCGGCAGCGGTATGCAGTGCGCAAGCTCCTGATGGGTTGGACCGGGTAATAAAGCATGGCAGCACATTGTGCTGGTAAGCATCACGTGGTTCGACATGTCTGGAGAGTAAAGGCGACAAATGGGCGTTATCACCCCATGTCTTTATCATCCGGTGGTCCCTGGCATGAGGCACAAAATCATCCTGCACGAGAGGCTTTCGCTTTTCAACATTGTATTTAATGGCGTTGAAAATTGTGGAGTGGTCATAAAGCTGGATCACAACAATCAAAGTGTTCAGAAAAATAATTGCAAAATGAAGGCGGTATTGACGATCGACTGCCATATTATTCGTGCGACTAAGCTTAGCTTCTGGCGGCCGAATTGTGACGTGTATTTTATTTTGTTACTGTGGTTGCTTGGTATAGCGAGATGGTGCCCCAACTCGATGGGACGCGCTCACAACGTGTTACCAGTACGAACTACATGTGTAAAAAAGTGTTCGTATGTCGTGGTAGGGCCCGCCGTAGGGCCGGGGCTACGTAGCGTACGTACGGCAGAGCATGCATGAGGTACTTCATGCAGGTCAAACCACGGTCAGATCACGGCGGTCGCGGTGCTGGGCTCCAAGTCCCTTCACGCATTGCGTGTTCGTTGGAGTACTTGGTTTTTTGTTGTTGCTTGTTGTGGCCCCTGCCTGGGTTTCCGCTGTTCCTGTTTCCCCTGTTGTTTGGCTGCCCTTTTTGTGTCTTGCCTTTGCCGCCGGCCTGCTTGCTGGTGTTGCTCACAGGTCAGCGGACGCGTTCCAGCCAAGTTCCTGCCTGTGGTCTTTCCAGCTATGGATCAGCAACCATGCTGTGGCTCGGTTGCGAGCTCCATCCCCTCGACCATGATCCCTCACTGCACCTCATTTTTTTGTGATGGGTCATCTCATCAGTGCATGTGGCCATGGGCGGGTGCATGGCTGGGGCACTTCCTTGGCTGGGACGCTTCTTTACAGGAACCGCAGCTGGGTGGTCAGGGCGCTCAGTGCATGTGCCGTTGAAAAGCAGTGGGAGCTTTGGGTACTGTTTGCTGCACTGAGCATCATGCTGAAGCATTACTGATGGGCATTCACGGCAGCGTCATGTTTACAGTCATCATCACATCCTTGCAGTCGGGTAGCTCCATCTGTGACACGCCGCATTATCATTATAACTATAACTCTGATAGCTTGCCCCGTTATTATCGCACGCCCAGAGGTGCCTGAGGCTGGTGTACGCGTCGTGTCACATCACACTCCACTCTTGCTGGGGGTTCACCTCCCCATGGTGACCCAAAACTCGCCAGAACCAAGCGGCACCAGATCCAGCACTCGCAGGCGCAGCACACCGGCTGCGTGCAAGTACTGCATGTGTGTGAGGAATGTGAGGGGGCTCCACTTCCACGAGTGGCAGTCCATGTACGTTTCCAACGCCCTGTGAGCGGCGTGCAACGCGGAGGGATGGAAACGCACACTAGCAGCCAGGTCCACGCGCTGCTTGGCGATCGCAGCTGCTTCAGAATCACGCGCCAGCCGGTGCGGGTGCGCCACACTGGGCTCGTAGCCCGAGGGGTAGATCAAGTTGGGGTCCAGCATCACATGCTCATACACAGACCGGGGCGCAGGACGCGTGGCGTTTGTGATCCATGCCTCGATCAGCTCTCCGACACTAGTCGCCTGTGCCCTGAAGAACAGGAGCCTAGTGGATGATAGCATTGTTAGCCAACAGCTTGACAATTACTATGGAGGGGTGGGGTGTGGGGTTGTTCTATACGGCAGTTTAGGCACCCAACACAGGCTATGCACCATGAACCAGCCATGAACACTGTCATCTCTTGGGGAAACTCGGTCTGCGGACACGTTGTATGTCCAGTCCCCTTGGCGGAACACATTTCATGTCATGGATTTGTGTATGCTTGCATGGTAAACATGTCTGCGATGCATGGAGAATTGTGCAGCACACACCAGCAGCTTGGTGGTGTTGATGGCCTCTTCCATGCCCTTCCACTTCATTTGCTGGGGTACCATGGTGCTGGAGCATCGATGACGCCATTTCTCTCCTCAACCAGCGTTAACTCTGGCAAGGGAAACCACTTCATCCTGCCTCCTTCCTATCAACCACCGTCAAAATGCGCAAGTTGGATTCAGTCGCTGGATCTTTGTTATCTCCAGGCCTTGCTGTGGGTCATATGGTGTGCTGTGACATACTGCGGGCTTCCACGCGCTGTAGGGGCTCCTGGGACACTTCAGCAGGTTGTTCTTGCACTACCTTGAACCTTTGGGACAGTTTGCTCCATCCACCAAAAATACGAAAATCCTTCTGCACGCCTCAGGAGGGAGGGAGGGGGAGGAAACCTTATTCCAGTTTTGCGGAAAAGAGGAGAAGAAAACCGTGGTGACAGCCCTCTTATGTGTGATGGGCATTGAAAAACTTGTTGACATAATGAAGCACAGTCAAGCCGCACGAAATAAGATATTTGGAGCGCCACAATGTGGACTGCATAAGCTTGCTGACAGGCTGAGACACAACCAACGCCGCTTGTGTCACCTCCTGACACGTCACAATATGGATTGACTGAACTGAACAACAACACTAAAAACAACAATAATGTGGAACTGAAAAGGGGCAAAGAACACCTGCCGGTACCTTCTCTAAGAAAACCAGCATGCATATTCAGGTTGAAGTGCATATGGTGGCAGAGACAGACCGTGCTGAGCCGCCAGATGATGCAAATCACGATTTGGGCGTGAAAAAAGCGAAGCCAGCCGCCGAATAACATACCGATATGATCCGTCTGCGCAAATGTGCATCCTTTCATGATCATTGAAATAAGTGTGCCGCATCGCTGTCTTACCGCTGTTGAGCCGTGATGAAGGAGTTCTCAAGAATTTGCTCACGCTCTGCAGCACAGTCAACGGCGCACGAATCAGGTCGTGGAATGCCACGATGTGAAAGTATTCCGGGGGGAAATATTTCAACCAATACTCCAGCTGAGCGGCGTATAGCCCGCGTCTTAAAAATCCAAACTGCGTTCTCAATCTGCAGTGAGAGGACTCAATACGCTGGCATTCAAGAAAAGGATGGAGGCCGTTAAAACAATCATCCCAACTAAAAGAACGTGCATGCTCACCTAGCAGTCCAAATGTACAATTCATATCCTTCAAGCTTGCAAGCTCAGAGGATAGTTCATCTATGAAATGAGTATACCCAAACCACTTCTTTGTCGTTTGATTATGGAACATTGCATTTCTTTGAACCATGAACCATGCTGAAACGGCCCTAGCCACCGGATCTCTGACAATAAATATAAATCGCGGGTTCTTTATGTGCTTTCGGATCCGTTTCAAAGCATCTGGAGTTTCGATGTAGTTTGGAGTGCCGTCAAGTAGCCACTTTCCATGCAATGCAGGTTGATACTTGTACAACGCAAGTGATTTGTTCGAAAATTGTACTGCATCAAAAACATGCGGCTCTTTTGCTGATAAAGTACTCAACAGGTTTGAAGCATTAAAGACCTTGGATGTTACTATGTCAGGATGCGAGCTAAGTAATTGGAACATGTATGTCGTCCCAGCCTTTTGCGCCCCCATAATGAACAAGGTGTCATGGGAAACAAATGTTTGGCAATGTTTGGCTAGGGCAATCGTTGCCAGGAAACTAAGGAAAAATGACTTCATGTGGGATATTCTGTTACCTAGCATTATTGCTAAACATCTTAGAACGCTCTAGGCCAATCTCAAGCTGTTATTACTGTTGTTGTATTATTAGTTGTTTATTTTATTATCAAGTTATTGTTAGTTGTTTATTTTATTATCGAGTTGTTACTACACTGAAATATACCAAGTTGTTATTCATATTGTTGTCAAGATGTCAAGACGATATTAATATTCTTTGGTGCGTGTCATATGAATATTCTTTGGTGCATGAACATGTTCGTGAAGTGCTGGCAAGCTGAAGACACTTCATGCATGCCATGCGTGAGGAATGGCAGGGCCAACCTTCACTCACCACTGACGCAGGTGACAAAGCGTGTTACCTACAACAGCTGAATGGGATAAGCTTAACTTGACTCCAGGAGGACGCTCGCCGGAGTGCTGCCGTTGCCTGCCTGCCAATACAGGTTAAGAGGGCGGTCATAGGCGGCATAGTATGCTACCATGATCAGTACCATACAAGTGGTCAAGTCAAACATGTGTCGGCCAGCGACACGCACGCAGGTAGTAAACGCAGCCGCGCGCGTAGTGTGGTAGTCGACCCTGGTACCATAATGGAGCAAGGATAGGCGCTTGCAAGGGGCTCCTACACGCGGCGGTCGGTTGGCGGTTGTGTGGGGATTATAGAACCCTGCTCGGGGGTCCTTGGGCCGCATCTCTGCGAAAATCAGACCTTGTATACCCGCCCTCATGGAACCACCATGTGATGAGGCACATCATTTGGTGCTGATGAACTGTTTGAACGCGAAAAAGGCTTTGATTAGCCGCATCGTGCAACCCTGACCCCGCCTTGACCAGGCATGTCTGAACCCTGACTTTGTAAATGTTGGTCATTGCCCCAGCCGCGACTTGGGTTTAAGCAGTGACTTGGTGTATCGCCATCACGGGCACACGCCGCGGCCCTGGTGGCATCTCCAATGCGGATCTATTTTTTGTTTTTGAGCTCACGTGGTCCAAGCCACTGAGACAACAGCTTGCCGACAGACGGGTTGCTGTTGACCACGGGTGGTGTGTCGGTTAGCTGTTGCCTTTACAGTGTGTGCTTCTGACAGGATGCCAGGTGCTGTAGTGGGGCAGCTCCCAGTATTCGGGCTATTTATCTGGGCATCTGCATTTGTTGGCCTGTCTGCATTTGTTGGCCCTGCTGCAGCCGATCCTTTGTGCAGGATGCAGTTACCCAAGCAGCAGCACATGTTCATGTTCATGTTACACGAGCCTTCAGCCAGTCACATGTTCATGTTCATGTTACACGAGCCTTCAGCCATCATGGTTTGACACATTTCCCTCCATGTTTGTTTGTCCATGGCCCGGGTTTAGGGTTTAGGGTTAGGGTTTAGGGTTAGGGTTTAGGGAGCCTTCAGCCAGTCACGGGCTGATCAGGATTGCACGCTCTATAGCGTGCCTTACAGCATCTAGCATCCAAAGTTTGTTGGTGTCATCCTGACACC
>QAXD01000010.1:36120-56547 GCA_004335575.1 Haematococcus sp. NG2 | reverse complement strand
GGGCATGCCGGGTGGGGGGGTGAGGGCGGGCGGGGGCACGTACTGCGCCTGCGGGTGGAGTGAAACAAAAGGGAAGCGAAGGAGTGAAAGAAAAGGAGAAATGTGGGAAGTAGTGGGTGGCTTTCATGCAGTGCTGAGCAGTGCAGTACAGCGCAACTTACACAGTGCAGTACAGCGCAGTGCAGTGCAGTGCAGCAAGGTGCAGCCTTGTGTAGCATAGTACAGTGCAGCACAGCGCAGTACAGTGCAGTACAATGCAACTTACGCAGTGCAGTACAGTGCAGTGCAACAACCAGCGGGACCATGATGAGGCGCATTGCGATCACAGTACTGTGACCACAGGCTGCGTCACACGCTGCGCTACAGGATGGCAGCAAACGACAGCAGTACAGCAGCGGTACAGCATCGGTACATGACAGCAGTACAACAGCAATACAGTTTCACACCCACCACGTCCATGGGGGCGGTACCAAACACGTGGGGCACCAACTCGCCGCCGCCTCCGTAACCGCCCGCGCTGTAACCGCCGCCGTAACCGCCGGCGCTGTAACCACCGACGCTGCTGTTGTAACCGCCGGCGCTGCTGTTGTAACCGCCGACGCTGCTGTTGTAACCGCCACCACCCGACATGGTGTGGCGGTGTGCATGGGGCGGGGGCTGCGGCTGGAAACCGCTGGCGTGCGCGGGGCCCATGCCCGGGTAGCGGCTGTTAGAAACCGCCGCGTCGTACATGGCGTCCATAGAAACCGCGCCGCCGGAAACCGCCCCCGTGCCGGGGGGCGGGGGCACGATGGGGAAGGGTGGGGGCGGGGCAGGTGCGTAACCGCCGCCGGCAGTAGCGGCAGGAGCGCCGCTGCTGACGTGGAAGGTGCCGGCAGTAGCGGCAGTAGCGGCGGCAGTAGCGCCACCGGCAGTAGCGGCAGGAGCAGTGGGGGGCAGGGGGGAGGCAGAGTGGTCGGGCTCCACCATTCCGTCCTCATCCTCCTGGTGGAGTGTGACAGGTAAAACATGCAGTTCCGAACGAACAAGGGAACGTAAGAAACGAACAGGGTGAAATGGGTGATGTGGGCATGGGGAATGTGTGGTTTCTTAGTTCTTGGTTCTCATATCCTTCACCTGCACGTAGGTGTCCGCGGCCAGGCGTGCGCGTGTGCGGCGCTTGGAGCCGCCCTGACTGCTGCTCTGGGTCAGGCCAGGGGGTGGGGCGGCAGGGGAGGGGTCGGCGGCTGCATCACCTGTATGTGGAGGGGGGGTATTCAGGTTTTAGGGCTGCATCACCTGTGTGAAGGGGTGGGGGGTGTTTTTCAGGGTGCAGGGTTTATCAGGGTTCAGCCCCCGCAGCTGCATCACCTGTGCAGATGGATGGATGAGACGGGCAGGGTGTTTGTGGGTGGGAGCCAGCCCCTTGAAGCTCCAAGCCCCCTGTTGAACTTTCAGGCCAGGCGCCCATACATACCATAACAAAATAATGAGCGCCACCAACACTGACAAGCAACCCCCCGCGCATGACGAGGGCTTCAGGTTTTGAACCTGTTGCCAACCCCTTTTTCCTGAAACTTTAAGCAAGGCACCCATCCCATAATAGAATGATGAGCGTAGGAAACCCTAAAACCCTAAAACCCTAGAAAACCCTAAACCCTGAAAGCCCAGATCATGCACCCACCGCGCATGTGGGGCGGCAGCGGCAGCGGGGGCGGGGCGGGGGGCGGGGGCAGGGGCGCCATGGGCGGGTACGGCAGCGTCATGATCACCTGCGGCCGTACAGGGGCAGTACAGTCAAGGCGGCAATACATCACAGTCACAGGCAGCGGCACAGCAGCAGTACAGCGGTACATCAGGTCGGTCGGTGCCATCGACAGCAGTACAGCAGCATGCAGGGGCGGTGTGCGCAGAGCCAGCACAGCGGTATAGCAGTACAGCAGTACATCACCACCGGAATACAGCGCTACAGCAGTACAGCAGCACATACAATGGTACGTCAATACAGCAGTACAGCGGTACCCAGCAGTACGGCAGCAGCACAGCTGTACACAGCAGTACGGCGCGCACCTGCGCGTTGGGCGGCAGTGCGCCGGGCTGGTGGTGGGGAGGGGGTGGGGGCAGCGCTGGTGGCGGCTGCTTGCCGGTGGGTGCGTTCTCCGCCACCACCCTGACCACGCCGCCCTGTGACGATGGGTGGACGACCAAGATGATCAAAATCAATCAAAGGATCAAGACAACAAGGAACCCATGTGTGTTGTTGGCATATGCGCGGGGTGGATCAGGATGGTGAGAAACCCATTCAGTCATGCATCGGCAGTGGATTTATCTAGCCGCATGAGCCCTGTGACGACGGATGGACGTTCATGCGTGGACAGATGATGATCAAGACGCTGAGAAACCCATACATGCATCTAGCACCTACTAGCATCTTATACTAGCGTCTTTTCCTAGCATCTGCCAGCACCTGCTATCATCTAGCCAGCACCTAGCAGCATCTGCTCCTATCTAGCCAGCACCCAACAGCATCAACTGCGGCCTAGCTAGCCCTTTAACACTTATCATGCCAGAAGGTGTGAAATTTGCACATGGAGGTTTTTATATCAATGTCCCCACCTTGCAGCCGGAGGCGGCCGGGATCTGGTTCTTGTTCTTGGTGTCACCAGCGCCCTGTGGGGCAGTGCAGGCGGTACAGGCGGGACAGTCAGAACAGTCAGTGCAGACAACAGTACAGGGGTACGTGACGGATGATTTCACCATCACAGCTGACGTGGGAACATGGGACATGATGATGACATGGGGCATGAAAGATGAGTGTTGATGTCTACACACGGAGTAATGGCGAGCGAGCGAGAGCAAAGCAAGAGACATGAACACAACACATGAGTAGTGTTGGTAGATCACAGTAACAAGCAAGCAAGTTACGGTGGGTACACGACGGGTGATTGCATTGCACCATCATAGCTGCAGTGGGATTATGGGACGTGATGACATGGGGCACGAAAGGTGATATTCAGCTACACCACTTGCTATGACTTATTCTATATCTCCCCACCTTGCCGCCCGAGTGGAAGCTCATGGCCCCGCCCGTGATGCGGTACCAGGTGGTGAGCAGGCACGCCTTCCAGAACGCGTACACCAGCGTGTAGGAGCAGAACTGCAGTACATACACGCGCGTATTCATACAACAAGGTGTGAGAAGGTGTGAGGGCACAGTACAAACAAGTGTGAGAGTGTGTGGGGTGGCGGTACACCAGCGTGTAGGAGCAGAACTGCGGTAGAAATGGGAACATACAGTGTGATTATGAGAAGGCGGCAAGTGTGGGAGCGCAGTGCAGCAAAGTGTGAGAGGACAGCAAGTGTGGGAGGGTGTGAGAACCGGCATACTTGAACTTTTTAAAAATGCTATTTTGATTTTATTCAAAAACCCACCACCGTGAGCTGCTGCACGCGCCAGCCCCGGTCAAACCCTTATCACACCCCAGGCAAACCCCGTTCAAATGCTTTTCAAACTCAAATCCCAGTCAAACATCACCTACCACCATGAGCTGCTGCGCGCGCCAGCCCCTCAGGATGCCGGTGATGCCGCCGCCAAACGCCTTGACCGGCACGTACAGCTGCGGTACAGCGGGCGGTACAGAAGGCAGTACATGGGCAGCAGCACACAGCGGTACAGGCAGTATAGCGGGCGGTACAAGCAATACATGTGCGGCGATATAGTATATGCAGTGCAGGCGTGCAGATACCGTGTTCAGGCTTAGAAAGCAGGTGATGTTTCGGGGACACAACGACTCCCGCTCAGTGCAGAAGTACAGGCATGGCAGTGCAGCAGTACAGGCATGGTAGTGCAGCAGTACAGAAACAATGTACAGCAGTACACACATGGCAGCACAACAATACACACATGGCAGCAGTACACGCATGTCAGTACGGTCACACGCACCTGGATGAGCAGGGAGCAGATGTAGTAGGGCAGGACGCCCCACCCAAACTGGCTGCGGATAGGAAAGCAGCAGACCACTGTGTTTAGGGACCCTGAACCCTGAACCACTGTGTTGTTGCCTAAACCCTGAACCCCAAACCCCAAACCATAAACCCTAAACCCTAACCAATGAGAAGCCGTGACCCACTTGTCGACCAGGAACGGGAACACGCCGCCCGCCAAACCCTGAACCTAAACCCTAAACAAAGGATATAAACTGTATATAATATAGATATGATATAAACAAGAAAAATTATGGGAAAGCGTGACCCACTTGTCGACCAGGAACGGGAACACACCCCCTGCCAGTGCCAGCAGTGGCAGCACGCTGTTGGCGGGGATGGCGATCATGGTGGCGATGTAGGAGATGACGCCTGCGGTCAAAGTAAGCACGGTCGAAACAAACCAGGCCGAGAACGCGGTCAAAGCGCGGTTGAAACGCGGTCAGAGGTGGTTGCAAAGCGGCAGGAGGAGGTCGGAACGCGCTTGAAACACGGTCGAAAACGCGCCTGATATGCAGTCAGGCAGGTCAAACACGGTCAAACCCGGTCAAACGCGGTCGAAACACGCACCCGTGTACGCGAACAGGAAGCGCTGGCGCAGGGCCATGCCAGGCAGCAGCAGCGGGTTCTGGCGCGACTCAAACACCTGCGCGCGGTCAAATGTGGTCAAATGTCGGTCAAACGTGAGTCAGACGCAGGTCAAATGCGCGCACAGACATGATCCACATGCAGCCACCTGCACCGTAGACCGTAGCCCATGCGCCCACATGCACCCCCATGCACCCATGCATGCGCGCCCATGCAGCCCCACCTGCCAGTGGCCCTTGCACCAGCGCATGCACCCCCATGCGCCCATGCGCGCCCGTGCGCCCACATGCACCCCCATGCAATCTCATGCACGCCCATGCACACCTGCCAGTGGCCCTTGCACCAGCGCATGCGCTGCTTCACCAGCTTCCAGAACGTCGTCTCCTCCTGTGAGAGTGTGTGAGGGATGTGCGAGGAATGTGTGGGAGTGTGTGAGGAACGTGTGAGGGATATGTGGGAGTGTGTGAGGAACGTGTGAGGAATGTGTGAGGGATGTGTGAGGGATGTGTGAGGAGATCATCACTACACGGCTTTGCGCAGTGAAACCCGCGATGGTGCGGCTTGGCACATGCGGTTTAACAAGAAGAAAACAAACCAAGACGATGACAATGCAAAGCGCAGTACGACTCACGATGCCCTTGACCAGGTCTTCGCCCAGGTACACCGCGCGCGCACCCCAGCGGGACAGCAGCATGCCTGTTAACAGCAGTACAGAGGTACAATAGCAGTACAGCAGTACATCATGGCGGTACACACAGTGGGGCAGTACACCAGTGCACATGTGACCGACAGCAGCATGCCAGCAGCTGTTCAAGGTTCATCCCCAATCATCCTGGTCCCTGTCAGTCTGAGCGTACTGAGGAAACCACCTTGACCAAGCGTACTGAGGAAATCGCCTTGACCTTGACCACCTCCCCAACCAACCCCAACTGCCGCCAGCCGACCAACCAACTTACCAGCCGAATAGTCCTCAGTGATGGAGTCGGCTGGCAGGAAGTTGGGCAGCAGCAGCTGGTAGCCCATGGCACCTGTGTTTAGGGTTTGAGATTGAGGGCTTAGGGCTTACAGGTTAGGGTTTAGGGTTTAGGATTTACGGAGCAGGGAAAGACGAACGGAGCACGAGGAGATGGGCGGAGCAGGGGGAGATGAACGATGCAGGGGGAGACGGACGGATCAGGGGAAGATGAACGGAGCAGGTGGAGACGGACGGGGCAGGGGGAGGCGGACGGATCAGGGTAATACCAACGGCCCACCCACCGAGCAGGTTGTACACCTTGGAGTGGGTGTCGCCCTCGCTGACCGGCTTGGCCATGGCCCCGTGGATGGCCCGGATCTTGTTGCGCGCCTCGCCCAGCACCTGGCGGTTGGACGGTTGGTTAGTTTGGGCAGTTGGGCGGTTGGTTGGTTAGTTTGGGTGGTTGGGAGGGCGGATGGGTGGGCGGTTGTGCCGATAGGCGATTGGTTGATGCATGCAGCAGGCATGACTCAACCACCATGCACGTTCGAGATCAGGGTTGCTCATTAGTTCAGCCAGGGGTTTGACCACCGTGTTTGACCGTGTTTGACCACTAGTTTGACCGCGTTTGACTGCTGCATCCCCCCCAGCGCACCTGCAACTTGCGCGCGGTGCTCATCTTGCGCCACCACTGCGTGCAGGGCAGGGATTAGGGTTTGGGTTTAGGTTTGGGTTCAAGGATTTAGGGTTTAGGCCCTCCTCTGCCCATCAAAACCTCATCCACCCTGCTCTCCCTGTTGGTATAGCCCCCACCCACCCACCCCGCCCTCCTGTACTGTGTTGCATGTATGCACCGCCTGTACTACCTGTGGGTTAGGGTTCAGGCCTAACCCCTGCCCCCAACCCTCACCCACCCCGCTCTCCTTGTTGAAGGCCTTGTGGGCCTCCTTCAGGGCCTGCTCCGCCTGCTCCAGGGGACGGCGGTACTTCTTCTGCGGTGCAGGCGGTACAGGCAGTAGGATTGGCACAGGCAGTACAGACGGTACAGAACAGGTGATACAGTACAGGTGGTACATGTGCAGTACAGGCGGTACACGCGGTGCAGTATGATCAATACAATCAACACAGCAGTACAGCGCAGGTATCAAATGAGTGGGTGCAGCTGTGCAGACAGTGTGCGCGCAAATGCGGAGCCCTGCACCCTGTGTGCTAAACCCTGACTCCCCCCACAGGTTCTGCACAACACTGCAAAAACACGCAAAAGCGCACCTGTGCACCGGGGTCCACGACGAAGGGGGCGCCCGCACCACCCTGACCCTGAACCCTGAAGCCATAACACCCCGAAACCCTAAGCTCTGAACGCTACCAGTGCCACCTAAAAGCAAAAACACGCAAAAGCGCACCGGTGCACCGGGGTCCACGACGAAGGGGGCGCCCCGGGGCGCACCACAGCACCCCTGGTGCAGCACCTCACGCACGCGCTCCAGGCAGTTGGCCACCTACACAGACAGGAAACAGAAGAGAATGTATACAATACAGAAGAGCATGTATTCAAATACGGTGAGGAAATGGTGGGAAAATGGTATGGGATGGGCAGTTGGCCACCTGCGCAGGAAAACAGGCACAGAAGAGGATGTACCAAAACAAGGTGGGAATGGCGGGGAAATGGTAGGAGATCCCAGTCGACCGTTGGTCAAACCCCAGTCAACCTGCCGTCACACTCCAGTCAAACAGTCCACCCTTCAGTCACGACCCAGTCACACCCGCCATCAAACCCTGGTCAAACCCACCACCACCACCCAGTCACCCCCCAGTTGCACCCCAGTCAGACCCGCCACCACACCCCAGTCACGCCCCAGTCAGACCCCAGTCAGTCAGTCAGACCCAGTCCATCAGTAAGACAGTCAGTCAGTCACACAGCGCACCTGCGACTCGGCCTTGAAGCCCGCGGCGGCGTGGCAGAGGGCGTGCAGGGAGGCGAGCAGGTTGGTGCCGGTGCACGCGATGTAGCCCCAGGAGAACAGGGCTGCGGGCATTCACACGGGAAATCAGGGGTTTTGCTATGTGTTTAAACGCAGGTGTGAATGTTCCATGGCTGCACCAGTGGTTTCTGTAGCCCCAGGAGAACAGGGCTGCAGGATTGGGGTGGGGAAACGGCGGTCAAAACAGTGCCCAAACACCAGCCAAAACGACGGTCAAACAGTGGTCGAAACGGCGGTCGAACCAACAGTCAAACGGCGGTCAGACCAAACTGGCACCCTAAACCCTAAGCCCTAAACCCTAACCCAATGCCAATCAAAACGGCAGTCACACCCACATGGCAGCTGGATGCGCCAGAACACGTGGTTGGCGCGGTTCAGCACGTCGCTGTTCTCGTCCACGTTGTCAAACGCCTGTGCGAAAGCGCCAGCAGTCAGACAGCGGTCAGACAGCGGTCAGACAGCGGTCAGACATGAGTCAGCACACAGTCGCTGTTCTCGTCCACGTTGTCGAACGCCGGTGTGACAGCGCCAGTAAAACCCAAGCCAACGTCACGATCAAACACACGGTCGAAGCAGGCATACGTGGTTGAACCCTTGATGAAACACACAGTCAAACGTACGGCGCAACTCACGGTCAAACATGCGGTCTAAAACTAAGGCTCGATGTACTGTGTCAGCTGACTGCAACAGGGGTGAACGCCAGATCACGCTCCTGTGAAAGCCTAGTCAAAGCCCAAGTCACACGCAGTGAAACCCTGTCACACTGAGCCATGGTCACACCCCTGTCACACCGCGGCCAAACCCCGGTCACACCCCCGTCACACCGCGGCCAAAACCCTGGTCACACCGCGGCCAACCCTCGGCCAAACCCCGGTCAAACCCCAGTCACACCCTGGTCAAAACCCTGGTCACACACGCGCCTGGGGGCACAGCACGTAGTGGCAGGGGGCGGAGCCTGGCAGCGCCTGCTGCCCCACCGCCACGCCCAGCGCCTTGCAGAAGTAGTTCTTCTCGCCTGCAATAAGGATAATAATAACAACAACAGTAATAACAGCAATGAGCTACAGGCAGCGGTATAAACAGCAAGTTTATCGGTACAAAAACAGCACAGCCCCGGCCCGTTTTCATCGCTGCTGCACATGGCCTTGGGGTCAAACCCGAAACCCTATGACCTTGGGGTCAAATCTTAACCCTAAACCCTAGACCCTGAACCCTGAACCCTGAACCCTTACACTACATATGTGCAACACCGTGTTACTATTATTAGTGTTACTCATTTACTCACACTTCATGTCGGCGTCCAGCACGCACAGCCAGTCCCCGGTGTCTACCCCGGTCTCCTGCAGCCCGGGCCCTGTCACCGCCTCGCCCTTGCCCCTGTGCAGGTGTGACGCATGTATGCACATGTGCACGTGTGTTCGACACGCAAGTTTGCCATGCGTGCATGTATGTGCAGTACTGCCATTTGACCAACGTGTTGACGCATGCACGTGTGCGGTTTTGCCATTTGGCCGGCGTTTCGTTGACGCATGCACATGTGCAGCTTTGCCATGTGGCTGACGTTTCGCTGATGTATGCACGTGTGCAGCTTTGCCATTTGACGAGACACGTGGTCGCGCACCGGTTGAGCAGCATGGAGTTGATGTTGGTGGACTTGCCGTTCACGTCGCCCACAAACTTGCGGCGCTGGGACAGCGAGGCGCGCATGCGGCCGCCGGTCTGCATGGGCGGTCAAACATCGGTCAAACACGGGTCAAACCCAGGTCAAACCCAGGTCAAATGCAGGTGTGTAAATGCAGGTCAGGTGCGCGCATGCGGCCGCCTGTCTGCATGGGCGGTCAAACGCAGGTCAAACGGCGGTCAAACACTGGTCAAACGCAGGTCAAACCCAGGCCAAACCAGGTCAAACATAGGTCAAATGCAGGTCAAACACGGGTCAAACACAGGTCACATGCAGGTCAAATGCGGGGTGAGGGTTCAACAATGCAGGCCATGGGCGCGCATGCGGCCGCCGGTCTGCATAATGGGCGGTCAAACGCAGGTCAAACGTCGGTCAAACACGGGTCAAACGCAGGTCAAACACATGTCAAACACGGGTTCAAACGAATGTCAAACGCATGTCAAATGCAGGTCAAACGTAGGTCAAATCCAGGTTGTTTATGCAGGTCAAACACGGGCCAGACCCAGGGCGGCGGCAGGTCAAAAAGCGGCCGAACCCAGGTCACATGCAGGTCAATGCAGTTCAAACAGTGCAGGGCAAGCAGCGCACGTGGCAGCCCACTCCATCCGGGTCCCACCAGCGCACAAAGCACGGCCAAACCCCCAGTCACACCAGCGCACAGAGCACAGCCAAGTGCAGGTCAGACCCAGGTCAAAACCCCCCCAGTCATACCAGCGCGCCCAAAGCTCAGTCAGACAGACAGACACACCTGGTGCGACAGGCGTGCGTCCAGCTGGGCGGTCAGCTCTGCCTTGGCCGCGGCTGGGGGGGAGCCGAACGCGAACTGTGGCCGGGGAACAGCACCTCATCAGAACGGCCCTTGTGTTGTTCATTAATAATAAAACCACGGCGTTGTTCAGGATGTAACACGGTGTTTCATAGGTGTTCCTGCATGTTTCTACAAGTATGGGTTTGCCATATAGTGTTTGCATCATCACAGATCCACATTCTAGGTCAGGAGGCAGGATTCTAGGTCAAGACGTAGGACTTTATGTCAGGGTTCTAGGTCAGGGTGTTGCGCTCAGGGTTTCAGGTTTGGGTTCAGGGTGCTATGTTAGGGTTTAGGGTTTAGCCGCTTCAGGGTTCAGGGCCCTCACCTCGTCCTCTGCACAAACATCTGCGAAACGCCCTGTTATTGTTATTGTTATTATTGTTCCTATTATTGTTATTGCTATTGTTATTATTACCGTATTGTTACTATTAGTTATTATTACCTCGTCGTCACACATGACCAGCTCAGCCGTCATCTCAGGCACCTTGGACGCCAGCTCCAGCAGCGCCTCCGCCGCGTGCACCTGCGTTTGACCGCGTTTGACCGCGTTTGACCACGTTTTGACCACGTCTAAACCGAGACCAGGTGCCCATGCGCCCATGCATGCAGTGCCTTGCTTGCCCCATGCTTGCTTGCATTGTGAACGAGCGGAAGGCAGCAGGTCAAAGGTGTGACAATGAGCAGTGACACCCCGCCACACCTTCTCCAAACCCCGGTGAACCCCGGACAAACCACAGTCAAACCCCGGTCAAACCCCAGTCAAACCCCGGTCAAACCCGTTCAAACGCGCACCATGGTGAGGGACCCGGTCAACCCCGGTCAAACCTCAGTCACACCCCGGTCAAACCCAGTCACACCCCAGTCGAACCCGGTCAAAGCTGGTCACACCCCGGTCAAACCGAGTCAAACGCGCACCATGGTGAGGGACACGGTCACACCCCGGTCAAACGCCGGTCAAACTCCCGTCGCACCCCAGTCACACCCCCGTCACACCCCCATCACACCCCCATTCACACCGCGGTCACACCCCAGTCAAACCCCAGTGAAACCCGGTCAAACGTGCACCATGGTGAGGGACCCGGTCACACCCCGGTCAAACCCCACTCACACCCCGGTCGCACCAAGGTCAAACCCCGGTCACACCCCGGTCAAACCCCGGTCACACCCCTATCGCACACCCCCCGTCAAACCCCGTCACACCCCAGTCAAACCCGGTCAAACGCGCGCACCATGGTGAGGGACACGATGGGCACGCCCGGTCAAACCCCGGTCACAATACAGTCAAACCCAGTCAAACGCGCGCACCATGGTGAGGGACACGATGGGGACGGGCTCCTTGTAGCAGCACACGGCTACGACGACGTGGCGTGGCATGGTGGGCTGCAGCCGCGGCTTCTTCTCCTTGCCGTTGGCCTTGTACTGCGGGGCAGTACAGATGACATGGGCAGTACAGATGGTACGGGCAGTACAGTGGTACAGGCAGTACAAATGATGCGGGCAGTGCAAATGATGCGGACAGTACAATGATACATGCAGTACAAATGATGCAGGCAGTACAGTGCCTGTAGGCGGATGTGGTGTGAAGGATGGGAGCGCGCGACAAAGCAGGTGGCAGGTTGGCGCAGCATGGATGGTGCAGCGCTATGTGCGGTACAGTTTTGGCTGATGTGGGCCTCGTAACAGCACGGTACAGGCGGTGCAACTAGTACAGGCCGTACAACCAATACAGGCGGTACAATCAATAAAAGTGGTACAGGCGGTACAACCAACACAGGCGGTACAGGCGGTACATGCACATGCGTCACACCTTGGACCGGAAGGTGGGGCGGTGGGGCTGTGGCTCAATCTCCTGGCGTGTCCACTGCACGCATGGCAGGGTGTAGGGTTCAGGGTTTAGGGTTGAGGTTTAGGGTGTAGGGTGTAGGGTGTAGTGTTCAGGGTTCAAGGTTCAAGGTTTGGGTTCAGGGTGAGGGTTTTGAGTATGGGGCCCGGTTCCCCACTCACTCAGCCAATCACTCAGTGATAAACCCCGACTCAACCAACCCCCGGCCAAACCCTGACCATCAACCCCAGCCACCCCGCGGGCCGAGCCCCGTTCAACCCAAGCAGTCAAACCTCGGTCAAACGAACACGCGCACGCGCGCACCTGCGTGACGACCGTGACGATGTTTGAGATCATGTTGATGGGCTCCAGCACGAAGCAGTAGAAGATGCCCAGGGGGCCCACAAAGTGGGTGATGCTGCAGTGCGTTGGAAGGAATGAAGGAAGTAAAGGAAGGAAAAAAATAAAGTTTGTGTTACATGAGCAGGCCCACAAAGTGGGTGATGCTGCAGTGCGTCAGAGGGAAGGAAAGTGCGTGTTAGGTGAGAGGAACGAGTACCACAAAGTGGGTGATGCTGCGTTGCGTTGGAAAGGAAGGAAGGCAAGTGAGGAAAGTTTGTGTTACGTCAGTTATGTTAGTTACGTTAGTTTGTGTTACATGAGAAGAACGAGTACCACATGTGATGCTGCTGGGTGCCCACAACGTGGGTGATGATGTGCGCGGACACACATCAAGATGCGCGTGGATCCAAGAACAGACACACAGCAAGGTATGAGCGAAGCTAATGACAGAAACACAGCAAGATAACAAGTGAATCTATCCCTGCTGCCACGTAGAACAAGGTCAGCACCCCCACACTCACACCCTGGTATGGCAGTACAACTGACGGCAGTACAACTGCCTCTGTACCTCACACCTAATTGTACACTCACACCGCCTCCCTCACACACCACCACAGCAGTACGACTCACGCGTAGTAGATGAACAGGCCGAACGACCCAATGAGGGCAAACGTGAGGAGGAAGTTGTAGGGAGACCAACGGATCACAGTGCGGTACACCTCCGTCGTCCAGATGCAGCTGCGGTACAGGCGGTACAGGCGGTACAGGCGGTACAGGCGGTACAGGCGTCACCTCAGGAGGTACAGAAGTACAAGTCCACATAATCCGTAACTCTGAACCCGCACCCCTGAGCCCATAAACCTCTGAGCTCCTGAACCTCTCAGCCCTTGAACCCGTGAGCCCCAAAGCCTGCACCCCGGAACCTTTTCAACATTCCCCGGCCTTGGAGATTGTAAGGCTCATGCGGCTCGCCTGCCTTGCCGCCCCCAGAGTCCACCCTGAACCCTAAACCCTGAACCCTGAACCTTAAACCCTAAAAAAAGGGTCAAAACGCACCGCTCGCCCGCCTTTCCATCCACCGAGTCCGCGTTGCTGCCCTCGGGCTCGGTCCCCTAAACCCTAAACCCTAAACCCTAAACCCTACACTTAAAAAAAGAATCAAAACGCACCGCTCGCCCGCCTTTCCATCCCCCGAGTCCGCGGCGCTGCCCTCGGGCTCCGTCCCCTTCACCCTAAACCCTAAACTCCAAACCCTTAAACCCAATTTTTTTAAAAACAACGCACCGCTCGCCCGCCTTTCCATCCCCCGAGTCTGCGTTGCTGCCCTCGGGCTCCGTCCCCTCAACCACAACCACAACCCTAAACCCTAAAACCCAAAAACCCTAAACCCCAAACCCTAAATCAAAAACCACACCGCTCGCCCGCCTTTCCATCCCCCGAGTCTGCGTTGCTGCCCTCGGGCTCCGTCCCCTCCTCATCCTAAACCCTGAAACCCTACACCCTGAAACCCCAAACCCTCAACCTTGAATTTGAAAGAAAACGCACCGCTCGCCCGCCTTTCCGTCCCCAGAGTCTGCGGCGCTGCCCTCGGGCTCGGTCCCCTACATCCTGAACCTTAAACCCTAAGCCCTAAACCTTATATTTGAAGGACAACGCACCGTTCGCCGGCCTTTCCATCCCCAGAGTCTGCGTTGCTGCCCTCTGGCTCCGTCCCCTCCTCGTCAGCATCCACGCCGTCGTCGTACTGCCCCACGTGCTCCTCCACAAACACCACGTCCTCTGCGGGCGGTACAGGCGGTACGGGCAGCACAGAGTTGTGAAGCTCAACGGTACAGGCAGTACGGTGGGGTGCATGTTGACGGTACAGTGTGGTGAAACTTGGCGGTACAGTGAGGTGCGGTGCAGTGTGGTGCAGTGTGGTGTTGGTTTTGGTGGTACAGCGCAGCTGCATGGTGCACACACACATGAACCCGGTGCGGGTGAAGGGGCCCATGGCAGGCGCACATGCTCGTGCTGTCGCAGGTGCACATGGCAGCATGCATGCACACCCCATGCGGTGCACACACCATGCAGTGTGCACACACCCCATGTACACACCCCATGCGCACACACCATGCAGTGTGCACACACCCCATGTACACACACCATGCGCACACACCATGCAGTGCACACACACACCATGCGCGACACCATGCGGTGCACACCCCATGCGGCGTGCACACACACACCATGTGCACAAGGCACACCATGCGACGTACACACGATGCAGTGTGCACACCCCATGCGCACACACCATGCGCACACACCATGCGGCGCACACACCATGCGGCGCGCACACACAATGCTCACATGCGCATGCCGGGCACTCACCGTACTCGTAGTCTGCCTCCGAGGGGGGCTGAGGCTGAGGCTGGGCGCCAGCTGGCACTCCTGCGCCCATGTGGCTGCTCCTGCCACCCCCCACACCTTGCTCCATATCCAGGCCCTCCTGCTGATGCATTGCCTGCTGTGCACGCTGTGCCCGCCTGGGCTGCTGCGCGCTCGCCATGCTGTGCGGCGGCTGCGGCGGCGTGCTGTGTGTGCTGCGCGTTGACTTTGACCACCAGGTGCGTGCGACCACTGGCTACAGCAGGTGCTGCTGGGGAGCGCGTGTATCAAGAAAGCTGTGCTGGTGCTTTTTTAAAAACAAAGGCTGATCTGACGTTGAACAGTATGTCAGCTGCTGAATATGCAGCTGTGTCTGTCGACAGCTGCGGACCCTGGACTACTCTGTACTGCTGCTGACTTGCTGCTGAACACCCCACGCGGCTGACGCTAAAGCTGCCTCGAACACACGCAACTCAGCGTGACACGCAGCTGCATATCCAGCGGGCCGCTGATCTGAGCGCCATATGCCTCGGGTGCGTCGCTGGGCTAAGGGGTTGTTGCGCTGGATGTGGCCTTGAGCTGTCGATCTGCGTGCAGCGGCAGGCAGGCGCGGCAAAAGCGCGGTGGGCATGGATCAGGTTTTGAAAGGCCCGAGGCAGCGCGCCTGCCCGCCTCATGTGAAATCCACAGCCCCGGAGCTGCCTCGCAGCTGGGCTGCACAAAATCCAAAACGTGCAACCACCCCCATCGCATGCCCCCCGAGCGCTGCCGCGGCACATAAACTGCACGGCACGCTGCATCGGCTGCGCTGGCACCGCCCCCGAGGCATCCGCAGCCACTGCCCCCTGTCACAGCCAGCACCAACTCACCTGGCTCCACAGCGCCTAGGCAACGTCGCAACTCAAAGCTGGGTGCTGTAAGTCAGTAATGTGATGTTTCACTGGGCGGAGGTCTGCGACAGCTGGGGACCCCCAAGGCTCAAACCACACAAAGGGGGGTGTGAGGTTCCAGCTGCGCACAAACTTCCCGGCTGCGACCGCTGACTTCGTTGACCGGCTGCTGGCAGGAACATGCGCGTGCGCTGGTGCCGAGGGACACCGCAACCGATCTTGGGTGATTGACCAGCAGCACTTGGCACACATGCCTGGCCTGGTCTCAGAACTTGGAATCCTCGAGGCGGTGGAGTGCGAGGGCGAGGCAGCTGCGTAACACACGGGGCTTCGTTCAGCGCAGCGCAGTTGAGCGTGCGGATGTCACTGCAGGCTGGGCATCATGACATGCAGATGTGCAGCTGTGCAGCTCTGTGGCATGCAGCTGTGCAGCTGCACCCCAAACCCATGTCCATAATTTATGAAGTCAGCTGGGCCCTGCTGCGCAGTGTGCCCACATGAGCTCCAGCATGCCCCCACATGCATGCCCATGAATCCATGATGATGCCTTTCATGCCCATGGTGACGCCTTGCATGCCCACACGCAACGCATGCCCATGAATCCATGATGATGCCTTGCATGCCATGATGATGCCTTGCATGCCCATGACGATGCCTTGCATGCCAGGCCATGCACAGCGCCCTTGCATGCCCATGATGATGCCCTGCATGCTGCAATGACCCCGCCCTATGCAACCCCATGTGTGCCACGCACGGACCCATGCAGCACACACAACCCTCGACCGCCCTTGTGCCTCACACCCACACCCTGACCCACGCCCTCACAGCCCACATGCCGCACAGCACGCACGCTGACGCCCACACCCACACCCACACCCACGCCTTCGCAGCCCACGCGCCTGTTGCGCTCTCTCAGGTGTAACACCCCTTACCCTTACATAGCCACGCCCTCGCAGCCCACGTGCCGCACAGCACACATGCCCATGCCTCACCCACGTCTTCGCAGCCCATGTGCCGCACAGCACGCACACCCGCACCAACACCCACACCTCACAGCCCACATGCCGCATGACACGCACAGCAAGCACGCCCACACCAACACCTCACCCACGTCTTCGCAGCCCACATGCCGTATGACACGCGCGCCCCTCCTGCTGGGCGCGTTGCACACCCGCGCTCATACTTTGTGCTCATACTTCACACTTCACACTTTGCGCATGCACGCACGCGCACATGCCACACACACACACACACACCCCGCTGGACCACGGCCCACATGCCTTTGGTACAACACAGCAGCACAGTTGTACAGCAGTACAGCTGTACTGCTGCTGATGTACGGCAGTACCTCCTGCTGTATCCCTGATGTACGGCAGTGGTCTGCTGTTGGGGCGCGGCAGTAGTGTGCCGCGAGCTGCGGCAGCAGGGCTTAGGGTTTGGGTTCAGGGCGATGTGCTGGGGGCTGTGGTTCTGTTCCGCCTGCTGTTGTTCTTGTTTTGCCACAGGGGAAACAGAATGCCAGTAAACCAGTCAAGGGCCCAGTGGGGGCATGTTCCCCCTGCAGCCCGCACCTCGCACCACAGCTCTGATGCAGCCCCTCTGATTGCTGCACCCCGACTTGGATGCACCGCCGCACCACGCAGCACTTCAGCACAGGCACACGCACGCACCCCGCGTGTTCATGTTCATGTTCATGCGCATCCCGCACCACTTCATCAGTGCGGGCACATGCGCCCCTGGCCCAGCTCCAGACTGTGCCGGTGTTGCGAGGTGGTGAGCCATTCTGAGCAGTGTGAGCAGTTGGGGCACACGCGCACCCTGCAGCACTTCAGAGCACGCAGGCACACACACACGCACCACACAAGACCCTAAACCCTAAACAACTTAAAGCGCAGGCACACATGCGCACTCCGCAGCACTCAGCACAGGCCCCGCGCATGAGCACACACGCCAGCGCAGCCCAAAGCACCCACACACTCAGCGCAGGCCAAGGAATGTGTGCAGGCGGCAGTGCAGCTGTACTCTGCAGCAGTTGTAATCTGGACAGGAGTTGTAATGGACAGTACGCATATAGCACTCTCTGCGGCGGGTCAAACACACCAATCCCAACACAGCAATCGCGCACCACAGCCGCCACACCACCCCCAACGAACGCATCAGTTGCGCACCACAGCACGAAATGCCGCACACCATCAAGTAAGCACACGGTTGAGAGAGGGTTTGAGGTGGGCTTCGGGCCATACATGGGAACAAACAATGGCGCGTTGATTGCCAGCTGTTGGCGACTTGCTGTATTTGAGGTGCACCCCAGCCCTACGTCGCACCCTACCACGACCTCCGCGCACTTTTTCACACGTGCTGGACGAATCAGCGATGGATGGATCAGTGTGCTGCTGCTGCTGCTGACCGCCAAAGCTGCCTCATAATCAGAGCTGGCCGACCAGGACAGGAAGGCACCATGTATCGAACCATGTGAACCATGCAATGAACCATGTGAACGCACCATGTAACGAGCCCCTAAAAGCCAGGTTGCTCATAGTAGGGCGCAAGGGCGGGGGTGTTACACTTGATAGATAGAGCGCGGCAGGCACAACTCACTATACTGCATACAGTGGATGCAGCATTATTCATTCCATGTGCCCCGCCAACAGGCCTTCATGTGTGCCTGCCGCTTGATCAAATGTAACAGCAACAGCCGCAACATGCAATCGGGATGTGTACAGTATGTCACAGTAGTAGTGTGCATTCATCAGGAGGGCTGCTGCCAGGTGTTGCTGGCCATGTTGTTGCTGTTACAGAAGCCGTAGGCGCCAGTCAAGGCCCTCTTGGCATGTGAGCAAGCTCTTCACTCACCAGAACACCAGTCCAGGAACTCTGCACCCACAATGTCTATATGTACAAGATGAGATGAACTTAGCCAGCCTTTTGCTGGCCATGGCCAGGTGCAGCGGATGTACTGTACTGCTGCCTCCACGCACAGCACCCTTCAAACCATGACCTAGTAAACAACATGACGCAGCAGGAGGGCGTGCAGGCACACGGCAGCTTGCATGCATGCAAAACAGCCACGGCCAAAACTGGTGCACTGCCGACTGTACTGCAACCCCCACTATTGAAAGTTTAGGGTTTGGGTTTGCAGTGCATGCTGTATTGAGACTGCATGTTCAATCTACGGCATGCTGTACATCCGGCATGCGTGCGTGCTACGGGCTGCACTAACCCTAAACCCTACGTAACCCTGCACAAATCCTAAACCCTACGTACGGGCTGCCCAGAACCCTAAACCCTACTACACTAAACCATAACCCTTACTGCAGTTAACCCTAAACCCTACTGCACTAACCCTAAACCCTACGTAACCCTGCGCTAACCCTAAACCCTACTGCGTCTGGTGATGTGGCTGTACTTCGGTCTGTACTGCCGTGCTATCTGTACTGCTGATTGCTGTACGGCAGGCTGGGTGTGCCATGGAGCGCACAGCGGCGTTCATTGCTGGGCCTACCGTCGTAACATATGTTACTGCTGGCGTGTGTGTTACGGTCGTGTGTGTGTGTTACTGTCATGTATGTGTCAGCAGGCTGTCTGTTGCAGTTCTGCGTTCTGCCCTACCTGCGTGTGCTTTGTGGCGCCCATGCAAGCACGGCACCCTTCCCGGTTCTGGTGTATGTGCCTGCCGTGTGCCGCCTGTCACCACCACCAGTTGCCCTGCTACCTGTCGGCAGTAGTCGTCCTCTTGGGTGGAAACAAACAACGAAACAAGTGTGGTGCCAAGAGGACGTGCCGTAAGCACTACGGGCAAGGTTGAAACCAGCTGTTTGGTTCAGGGACTATATGGCTGGGAAATGGGTGTCCGGACGGCACCAACAAATAAACTTGGGATGCTAGATGCACTGAGGCGTGCAATGGAGCGTGCAATGCTGGTCATCAGCTGCCCGTGACTGGCTGAAGGCTTTGTGTAACATGAACATGAACATGAACAATAAGCAAGGCAATCAGGCGAATCAGCAATCCACATGCCCTGAAGAGGACCTTCACTGATGGTTGTCGATCGGTGCCGTGCTGCCATACCCACATATACCCACTGCCGATCAGCCTGCTGTACCTTGCTGCACCCTGCTGTACCCACAGTGTGCAGGTGTGGCTTGATCGAACTGGTAGCTAGCCAGGGAGCCCTTCTGCACCATCAATCTTATACATGAACCTGGAGTGATGTACGGCACCCAGTGGTATGTACGGGCTGCATCGCATCTGGTGATGCGGCTGTACTACAAACTGTACTGCATTCTGATTCTGTACTGACTGCTGTACAGCAGGTCGCAGGTGCGGTACCATCACATACAGTATCAGTCTTGAGCATCACAAACAGCTGCGTTGTGCCACAAACAGCAGCGTCTGCTGGTTGCCACAATGATGGTAACTGGCCCCGTAGGCCTGAGCGAGTGCAGGACTTCACCACAATTGAGCCCCCCTAAACCCTGGACATTGACCCAGAAACCCCCTAAACCCTACCCACCCTAAACCCCTTCCTCAGCTCTAGGGTTTTGGGGTTGCAGTGTGGCGCTGTGGGTCCAGGCGCAATCAACTTGGTGCATGCGCGTGCTGTAGCCATGCATGGGAGGATGCAGCCACATGCGTGCGAGTGTTGCAGAGCTTTGAACCCCCGGATGGATCCATCCAGGGCACAACTGTAGGTGCACGCGCCACAGCTGCATGCGGCAGCGCGTGACCACGCACACATAAAGGGCTTACAGGCCCAGGTGCATACATGTGGCACGCACTGGCACAGCTGCATAAGCTGCTTGTGGCAGCCCCAGACCCCACACTTGAGACCAAACAAACTGCATGCTGAATGCAAACTGCTGAGCGCCGTGAAATGATGATGTTGTTATGATACCAGATCGGTGAGCACGCCTTGGACGCACACAGCTGGTCGGGAGCTGCGCATGTGCATGTGGTGCATGGGCACATGGCGGGACATGGTGAAGGAGTGGATGGGACATGGTGCGGGGTGTGTGTGGGGGGGGGT